>JAJIBD010005929.1:0-12500 GCA_021461705.1 Cryptotis parvus
TGCTCCCACCAAAGAGCAGTGCTAAGTTCCCAATGTTTCCAATTTTAATTCACTATAGATTCATATGACATCAGATAAATCATTTTCTCTGTTTTTCCAAGGACATCTTTGTGTTACGCTATGTCTGCCACATGTACTATGTGATCCATAGGAGACCCTTAAAAATCCTTACAGTGTGAACCCATGAAGAAAGAAAACATGGGGTGAAAATAAATAAACAGGGCAATTCTTAATGTATTTCTTATTTGTAGAATTATTCTATGTAAACCAATACATCCTCTGAAGTTGTAGAATAAATGTTGTTATACAGGAAAGAAAGCAAACACCCAATCTTCAAACTAAAAACTAAAAGCATTCACATCTTATCCCAAGAGGAAGAAGGAAAATTATTTTCCATACATGTCTGATTTTTCTCAGAAAACCAGATATTTTAAAACATCTTTTAGCTTTTCAAACCATTTGGACTTGCTTGGGTTTTTTCTCAAATTCAAGAAACTTTAACACGAATTTGAAGTTTGCTGACAGCAATAAAAGATTTTGAAGGAAAATGTGATTTCTAAGGAAGAGTGAATCCCTCTACCATATTCTAGTGACCTCGAACAGTTGTCCCATAAACTTGTCCCCAGAACGGAGCTGGAAGTTCCACAAAATTTCAGCTGTTGAGAACCCTGTTCTCAAGGGTGTGCAGATAAGAATAAAAGAAACTTTTCCACTGCTCATTTGCTTTCTCAGCCGCTCAGAGGTGCCGGGAATGAGAGATGAGGACTCCTCTTTCCAATGGCGTGGCCCTGTTGCAAAGTCTGATTAGTAACGGCCTGCACCGAGAGTGGCTTTCCACAGGAAGTGCGCTTTGCTTCAACACTGGAAATCAGTGTGATGTCTACCATAGCCAAGTGTCCCTGCAGGACCCCACTGGGAAATCACAGAGTTTTATGAGGTTAGCCGCAGTTTTTGTGTAAACAACATAAGGTTTTATGATGGGGAAACCTAACCCTCCTCTTTTATGTAAAAGCATCGATTAAGCCTTTTTTAATGTTTGAGGTGTAAAGAAGTGTGAAAGACTAATGTTGTTTTAGAAATGGGCCAAGGGAAAAGATAATGCAGTAGCTCCAAGTTTAATGACCTTTCTCATAAAATTATGTAGGGAAATTATGTGATAAGTGTGGCTGTAAAAATGACTGTATTACCTCCATTTTCCCAGCTATGGGTTAGTTGTTTTCTAATAGATAATAACACTATTCCCCTAGTGAACAATTTATGCCATCACATATAGAATATGTTTCAAGAGGAATATCAATAAATCCATATGCTGCATCCTTTATAATATTTTGATAATATTTTAAATATCAAGGTTCTTATTTCGGGGGGATTTTATTTTAATAGGGGGAGTTATTGACCAATGTACATTTTGTAAGACACAAAGTACTAAGCAAATTCAAATGAAATCTGTATATCATTACACTATTTTCCATATCCAGACACAACACAACACAAAGAATATACCCTAATATATTTTAAATATCAAGGTTCTTGTTGGGGGTGGTTATTTTAATAGGGGAGGAGTTATTGACCAATGTACATTTTGTAAGACACAAAGTACAAAACAAATTTAAATGGACCTGCATATCATTACACTATTTTCCATATCCAGAGACAACACAACACCAAGAACATATCCTAATATCAAGTATTACATTAATGCTATTTATCCATTCTAGATTACCCATTGTAATAAAGACACTACCCTGATGAGCAATGTTGAGGATTAAGGAGAGTGTAACACTAATATAGGACATCTATAATTTCCTCTTAATTTTCTTAAACCTAAAACTGCTCTTTGAAAATACCATTAAAAATACACCCTGGTTGAGTGTATGTTTATTCTCAGGGCTGCTTTTATCTGCTGGCTATCTGCAGTCTAAGCCAACGCCTCCTTTCTGCATCACCCATTCACATCATGTTGGGGATGTTTCTCAATGCACTGGCCTGGTGTTGAGTGTGGGCTGCTCTCACTTCTCTGGGGTTCAGGGTACTCATTCACCCAGAATCCCACAGATACCACTGGTAGCCAAGGAGATTGGCCTGACAGTAAACTGCGCTTCCTCCATACTCCAGTCTACTTGCCTCCCTCCAGGCAGATCCTGGAAATAGTTTTCTGAGGAAATCTTTGGCATGAGCACTCTTTGCCTTTTCTTGTAATAACTACAGTTGAGGGGAAAAGGAGAAATGGCAACACTGACCTTTCAGGAGGGCAGCAAGGTTCAGGTAAAGCAGGGTTGTACTGTAGCCAGAATTTAGCTAAGGAGCTAAATATCATGTGACCACTAAGAAGTTAGCAAGCCTTTGTCCTTCCGTTCTTTAATAGCAGAACATGACAGATGATTGGGATTTCTGGAACATGCCTTAGTGCTGTTAGCAGTAATAAGCTGTGAGCATATTAGAGCAGGACAGAACTGTCTGGTCACTTTGGGGACCCTGATTGGCAGAAAAAAAGGTGAAGCCATAGCTCTGGAGAAGTCATAGCAGATGAAAACATGACAAAGAAAATGCCTACCTCTACCATAGTGGGCAGAGAGTGTAGGGTGAGTCTAGGAATAAGAGCTTTTAGGATGGATCCCACTCAAGCCTCCAACCCACCATCCCATAGCTTCAACACACTGCACACATCTTCCTTCCACAGGAGTTACCAGGGGAAATAGAAGTGCCTGATTCTGTCCAAGACGGAATAGAACAGATGAGAGTGTTAGAATAGTGAGGCAGTATCTGAGGCATTCATCCCTCATTCACAGGCTTCATCATTCATTCCCTATGTCAGCCACTTCATTCACCCAGAGAGCCACGCACAAACAGAGCATAGACCTTAGGCATGATAAGCTCGTGATCTATCACTGGCTCACTCCTGACCCCCAAGAAGGGCATAAAAGTAGCAGTTAAGTCTCTCTGCTGTTTATAGCACATCTGAAAAGTCTTAGCCAGAGCCAAACCCGTAATAATATTAGGTCACACAGCCCCTGCCTGGCTGGCCCTGTGATCCTGCCTTCCACCCTGGGGCTGACCCGCAGAGCACACACTTTATTAAAGGTCAGAGGTCAGCCAACACCATTCTTGCCACCTTGGTCAGTAGGGGCTCAATCTGCCGTCATGTGGTGTTTTATGAGACCCTTCAGCATCGTGGAGCAATGAAGGAAAGGTTGCTACATGGATCTGGACACAGGCCACCAAGGAGGGGTCTTGGGGCCCTTACTAGTGAGGCAATTCAGGTTATTGCCCAGGACAGCCTCATTCACAGCCTAAGCTAAGGCTTCTTGTGATTATCACAGTCTTTCCGAACGTTATTCCCCCTGAATTAAAGGTTCCCACAATTACTTGACTTATGCCCTTTTCAGAAAAATAAATCACAGAAGATACCCTGGAAATCTTTAAGTGAGCAACAGAAAATGTCTCAATTGCACCTAAGGCAATTATTGCTACCTCCACCTCCCAGAGGATCCCAGTGCCCCCCAAGGCGCAGTCTTGCCTACTTTGGGGCCACAGAGATCTCCTCTTACCTCTCAAGCAAAGAGTAGGATCTGGGATTTCCAAGAAGGTCTGAATCTCAGAAACTGATTAATTTTTAGATGTTAAAAAGCTGCATGGTCTCTTTAAAGAGCAATGAAAGCCTGATTCAAGTTGTTAAATTTTATGTTGTGTGTAATGTTGTAATTGATGTCAAACCTTTCACATTTTCTTACCACTGATATTGGACAGTCTGCTCCACTCAAGGGCTCAGTTACCAGAGTCAAGATTAGGTAACCTAACCAGGAAATCAGGGCAGAATGGAATTTTATTACATGAATTGAGTAGTTCAAATACAGAATAATTAAGTCTGAGCCAAATATAGCCATTCTCTCTCTCATCAGTTTATTTTGGTGGATAATTGGCTGTATTAGGGATTTCACTGAGCTGCATATAAAACTTTATTGCCCTTGTAAAGTGCATGCTGTGAATTCTGATGCTTCTGTGCGTTGGGGAGCATAGTTGTTCCCTCTGCAGAATGGCACCTGCTTACCTAGATCCTGGAAACCAAAATAGGCTTCCAGGGCACTTGCCTTCACCAAAAGCCCAATGTCCCCGCCTGCTCTGAGAAGTCAGAGCCATGGGTCAATTAGGAAAACAGTCCCTGGACCCAAATGCAAATAGAATCAAGATACCAATACTGCTGCCCTGTTTGAACCCCCAAGTTCAGACTAGGGGTCAGATCCTGTGTTTAATCACTTGGCAATAAATCAGTCTCTGTTGCCAAGTCTCACAGACCTTGGGCATGCAGCAAATCAGTAGTTTTAGTATGTGGGTATTTTTCAAGGTGGTCTCTTCAGCACCCCACCCTGCCCACATACAAACACCCCATCCCTCTCAACAGGCAAGCTGTGCATATATTGCTCAGGGCCTGCTTTACTGTGCTGCAAATGCCATAAGAACAGTATAGAATTGACTTAATTAGATCCTTTTCTGGGAAAAACAATATGTGGCTGCACACGGTTTCAGTTAGGCTCTAAAAGCTTTCCCCATCCTTCGACTCCAGCAATGAGTCTGAATCTCCATATCAGGGGTTTCTGGAAGCCAATTCCATAATGCATCCCCCAGGTACCCCACTGTGGCTTTGCACCTCAAACTGCACCCTTTCTATTGTGCAGAAATATTTTTCCTAAATGGTGAGTACATGAAAATGTGTACAAAGCACAAGCTCGGGACAGCAAGTGGTGTGAGAAGAAAAATCAGCCTTTGTTTCATGGAAAAGCATGGGAAGACTCTTCTAGGTACTGAAGCCATCGTGCTAGATCACACAGGGCTCCCATCAATGAGCAGGGAACGATAGGGCAGCCTTGCTTGGGAGATTGCACTGAAGTCTCTGAACCCCTAACATGACATGCAAAAATGGTATCATTGTGTGCCTTTCCAAGGAAGAGGATCTAGAACTTTCTCCAAGTCCTCCAAAGGTTCTTTGATTCTTGCACAGAGAAAAGGAGAACAGAAAACCATGTTTGGTTAGTGGCAAGATGGGTCATTATCTAATGACGGTGTCAGATATGAGGCTTTCTGAAGAGATAGTATGGGAAATAAGGTACCAGCCTTGCAGGCAGTTCCATTTTGAATTCCAGCACTCCAAAAGTGATCTCTGAGCACACATCCAGGAATAAGTCTTGAGCATATTCAGAGTGTGGTCCAAGTGCTCTCTCCAGCCCCACCTACTTTAAAAATAATAATAAAAAAGAAGCTTTATAAGAGAAGCATACAACTAGAGAAGTCCCAGGCTCCCAGAGCAAGAATGGTTGGATTTATACAAAAGGCCACTGGTGCAAGGGAAAACTAAGAGCATGATTTTACGCCAGGGGCAGGGAGGGGGAGCAGTGATCAATATTTTAAAGGTCACCCCTTGAAGGAGTTTCCACGCTTCCAAGATGAGTGGGAGCATGCCTGGAGTAGGTGTCTTGGCAGAAGAGCGCATGGCAGAGAGTAGAGATGGAGGGGTGAAGAGTTCAAGCCAGGGCAGCAGTGCCAGCACAAGATAAAATCATCCAGGAAGGGGCCCCAAGTGCAAAGGCCCCTCTCTGAGGAGGGAAGTTGTACAAGGCTCAAGGGCACTCAAAAATTGGGGAGTTGATTATGAGGAATCCCCTTTCTTTCTTTAGCGGGACAGGTGTGGCGGAGTTACTGCATCCAGTTAAAGGGCCGGTACCTCGTTAAAAAGAAAACCATCTGGAAGGGTCACACTCTCCAGGTGGTCCCCGTCGACCCACACACCTCAAAGATTGTGTAGGCTCAGTTCCGGACCACCACCAGAAAGTTAGATGATGATAAATAGAGTCACATTTTTCTTGGTTTTATGGCATAATTAAAGTTATACTATAGCCAATTACATGTGTAGTTAGCATGACATCTAAAGAACAATGTTTGCACCTTAATCTAAGGGATATTCTACTGCTAAAATAATTCTACCATCTTATTCTCAGTGAGTCCTCATCCATTCCCTGGTGAACTGTCTTGTGAAAACACGGTCTCTGTGACATATAATAAAACCATATTTTACTATTTCAAATCCTGCATCCCAAAGCATGTCAGAAGGCTGACCAACCTACCTGAAGGAATATACCAAGGTGTAGATGGGGAGGGGAATGTCGGGGCCAGAAGTACAGGTTCCAACATGTGGAGGAGAAGCTGGAAAGGAAGACTTTCTGCCAGCTGGGCTTGGGATTTGGACCTTAGCAAAAGATTTGTGAATTGGGATTTAGACATTAGCAAAAGCTTTTTTTAAGTGAGTTTCACATTACATGCACTTCCCACATTTGTCAGCAAGACCAGAAGAGCTCTGGCGAGGGTAGGGGAAGCTGGCATACTCTTCCAAGAGTGTTTGCAACACAGCACTGAGAATAGCCCAAGGTGGAAGGGGAAGTTGGACAGAGGTGAGAGTTTAAGTCAAGCCTACCTCAAGAGCCTCCAAACTTAAAGTCAACTGAATCCACCCCAAACATCTGCAGACCCAAGAGGGAATACGAAATGAGGGATACTTACATTGGCCAACAAATTGATAAATAAAATATACTCTTCCAGCCTTCACTGTTAGCCCTAAAAATCAAATGCATCAGCATCTGTCCTTTAATATAGGCAGAATTCTCAGATTTCCACCCCAGAACAGGAGAAAAGCTTACCCATCACCCCTATCCTACAGGCTTTGGTTTTCCTGTCTCTCTTTCTAGCTGGGAAGTCAGCCCCTCCATGCATACCCCATAGGCAGTCATTCCTTGACCCTCCATGGATCCCAGAGTCTATTTTAGCTCACAGCTGTCCTGCTCAAAGTGTACTCCCCACCAGAAGGACAGGCTCCAGTGACTAGGACAGAGAATGCTGATGTCAAACACAACAAGCCGAAGGGGCCAGGCTGGATGGACACACTGCACAGGCCTCATTGACTAGCTGCTGATCTGGGAAGTACAGAGTCAGTCCAAGTGGTATGTTCTTACCATCTGCTGCCGGGAGAGAGTAGCAATGGGTGGGGCTGCCCTGGTTTGGGTGACCCTGGGTTCCTTCCTAGACCCAGAATTTGGAGTTAGTGGGCCTGGTTTGGAGTCCTGTCTCTCTCCTTACTAGCTGTGCTGTCTGTAGGCATCTGCTCCCTGGTAACCTAGATCCTCATCTTTGAGCACTGAACTACATGTCTTGTTGCAGTGGTGACTGGGTCACACTTTCAGTTGTGGTTCTCACACACTTTAGCTGCAGTGCTCATACATGCATGGTTATGATGCAGCGTAGAGGGGACCTGTGTAGTGCTGCCAGAAGTCTAGAATGGCAGGGCCTCTGAGATTGCACCCAGCACGAGGACTAAATGCAGCCCCACACTGCCAAGACAGTTCCTTGGCATACCTGAGAAGCTCCAGTCAGACAGGAGTCTGAATTCCTTATCATTCCCTGGAGGGTTTCTCAATCTCAACACTGCATTTGGGTCTGGGTACATCTTTTTTCTGGGTGTTGGGTCTCAGAAGAGCCTCCAACAGATTTGGGTCCAGTGGGGTCCCTGCCCACGTTTGGGGCCAACAACTATTCCCCCTGACCAATAGATAAATGAACAAGATCACAGCTCTTGAAAGTCTGAAGCTCTTTCTTTAATCTCTCTCCACTCATTCCTAACGCCACACACACAACACACAGTCAAGCCTGCTAGAGATATATACTTTAAAAAGCGGTTTGGGGAAGGTAGTTGCAAAAGGTAAAGGACTTAAATCTCAAAGCAATGAGATGAGAGAAAAAAAATTCCTTCCCAGAGCAAACTATCAGAGGGACCTAGCCCCAGAGACAGACTTTGTCCTGGGGTCTAGGAATCCTGGCGTGTTGTTTTTTCCTTTCTTTATCTAGTAAACAATCATCTTAATAATATTTCTAGTCATTCTGTGTAAACACAATAAGATATACAGACATTTATCTATACCTGGGATTAAATTTATAGGGTAGCTGTTCCTGGGGATGTCTTGTCATACATTCCAGATTACATTCCTCTGGCCAGGAGGGTTTTTCTTTTTCTAAACCCAACAGGGCCCTTAATCAGTTGCTTACCTTTGAGTTATGACAGAATTTGTTCTATGACCATACTCTTAGCTTATTATATTGCTCAGGAAGGACATTTAGTCCATCCCATGTCAAGGCCATGGTAGCTTACCTCACGACTTACGTAGGTTCATTGAGTCCCTTGGTGGGACCCTCCTTTTGGGGTGTAAGAAATTAGAATCAAGCCTTCCCTTTCCATTGAAGAGGAACCCAGAATGAAGGTTTCACTCATTAGGCCCTGTGAAGAGTCACAGCTTCATCCAGGAACCCATCCAAGAACCCAGCTGTATGTGTACAAAGCAACTTGCTTGGTTTGGGCAACTGAGGTTTTAAGTTAGGAAATATGATAGATGCCCAGTAGTAACTAATTCAAAGTTAATTGACTCCTATATCACAAATGCATAGCCTTAACTATCTTCCTGTGTCTATACAAAAATATTTTGCTCTAACATAAGAATATGTAAAGGGCATATAGGACAGGAAAGAGAGACGCAACCCTTTCATTCGCAATACAAAACCCAGGGCTGGCAAGTAGGAGACACAGAGCTGTGAACAAAGTCTGATCCAATAGCTGGGGACACTGCCCTGACATACATGTTAAAGATACTTCAGTACATCACAGTATGTCCAACCTCTACTTAATAAATCCTCACAATCTCTCACCACAGTATAGTCAACCAAAACTATCTCTGGCAATGCCAAATGTCCCATGGGGGGGGGACAAGATATTCCTCAGATAAGTGTCACTATCTCTACAGAACAGACAGAAACAGAGATCAACATGTGATCAGGCACATGCGGAGCTGAGACCCCTCTAACCTCACCAAGGTTGCCCAGGGAGTCACTCCCCACAGACATTCCCACAATGAGGGGGGGAAGGAACGGGAAGGGAAACTGGGGTCCATCCACTGACAGCAGTGCAACTAGCGCTCATTCTGGGCTGGCATGTTTTCCACATGGTTTGCCACAAGAACCCTAAAGGGGTAGCCATAAATATTATCTCCATCTCGGGAGGGGAAAGCCTGAAATATGTAACAGATCACAAAAGCAGTTGGCATCAGAGTTAAGACCGGAACTGAAGCAGCTCAGTCAGAGTCCAGGTTCTCCAGCAGAGACACAGCAATCCCAGCGATGAAGATAGTAAGAGTATCCCAAACAGACTTAGTGACAAGGCTGAGCTTGCACCCTCAGCCCTAACCCACAGCTCACTGTCTTCCCTTGGTGCCCACAGATTCCACTCCACACAAGAATGGCAAATACCAGTGTGTGTGTGTGTGTGTGTGTGTGTGTGTGTGTGTGTGTGTGTGTGTGTGTGTGTGTGCTCCCAGCCTTTTAAAACAAAGTTATCAGCAGCTCAGCCCTGGGCCCTGGGAAGGCTTCAATCACGTCTACCTGTGTTCATGCCACATAGAGTAGGGATGGGTTTTGGGGTGAATCTACTTTTTCTTACCTTAAAGGATCAGAGTCATTAAAAACAAAAGACAATGCAGTTTCAAAAGACTTTGATGGTGTCCCTTTAAAACACACCCAAGACTCAGCCGAACGCGAGAACGACAAGATACTGTTCTGATTAATTATTAAGAACACATTTCGTGCGGTTTGACAGCTATGCCAGAGCAATCTGCTTCATAGTGATTAAGCCTCAATAAATGTGGTTCTAATAATGAGCTGGTATTGAATTATCAGACAATGGCAGCCTTAGTAAATCTTAATTAGTTTTGTCTTTGGAGACCTTCATTTAAATTCTGACTAATACAAATGCCTTTCAGAGCCGAGGGATGAAGCATGGCCCACCTCCCGGGTGCCGCCCACAGCTCTCTCGCTTCATCCCCCTCAGCCCCAATGACTCTCAGAGCTCTCAGAACAGGCCTGGGGAGGGACTGAAGATAGAAGGAGGAGGGATACCCACAGCTTTTCTGGGAAGTTTGCATTCCAAGAGACAGGGCCAACAGCTCAAACACCTCCAAGGACCCAAGGACGGGAAGCCTTATTTGGCCAACCATCTAAACTTTCGGGTGAAAACAATTATTTCTTAAATGTGGAATTAAGGAAGCTAAAAGGGGTTGGGAGGGAAAGGGGGACAAGGAAAGGAGATGGGGCCTCTGTAAGCCTGAGCTAGGAATGAGCTACAAGAAAGGCAGATGGATGACCCAGTGACAGGGCCAGCCACCAAGTCCCACTGGAGGCCTCTCCGGGTAAACAAAGCATTCAGGGCCACAGTCTTGCTTCAAAAGACCCATCAGTACTCGTTTTATTGCACAGAGTTACAAGATGATGGTATCGCAAAAAGAAGGTGACAGCAAGTTAACAGATCCGTCCCTAAGGGTGGCTCGCCCAGACTCAGAGTCTCCCTTCTCCAAACAGACGCAGGCCCAAATAGGGGCTCCCACAATGAGACAGACCCTGCTGCCTGGGAACCCAGAGCAAGGCCAGTCCATGCACACCCACCCATACACACACAGCCCCTCAGGCCCCTGCACATTTTGGTACTAATTAACTCCTAATTTGGGAAGAGGGGCAAGGGAGCGGTCCCTTTCAAGAATTTCTCCCTCCGGAGATGGCATCTTGGAGCAGCAGCATTTGGCTGTAAAACACAACAAATGTCAGAGTAGAGTGGCTGCAGGGCTCAGGGATTTACGACTCAGTTCCGGAATGCTGTTAGAGTCGTGGCCAGAGACTCTGATTCCAGATTGGGATGGATTTGGGTAATTGGGCAAAGTCAGCGAGCCCTGGCTTAGGAGGCAAGAGGCCTGGGTTCCATTTTGGCCATTAACTTATGGTGTGAACTTGAGCAAATGCTTTCTCCTCCCTCCGTCTCACTAGCTAAAATCAGTAAGAGGACCAAAGATGGCTAAGCATGTTCCTAGTCCCCACTATCTACAAGTCTAAGATCTGAACATTTTGTTGATGTTTCCCCCAAAATATAGACACTCCAAAATCAATAGAATCCAGAAATCTGACTGCAAGAGAGCATCGTTAAAGAGATAGAAGACAAGAGCATGATAAAAGGGCCTGACTAGTCCCTCAGCATGAATCACCCTCAAGAGCTCATTTATTCTCATTGTAAGTATCCCTCAGCATGGCAAAAGGAAAAGGAGCCTCCTTCTTGGGGCTTAAGGACTCTCAACACAGAGACCATCACTCTGTTCAGTGAAGAGAGAACCCAGAAACCCTCATACATGGACATTTTGGCCCTGATGGTAAGGTTCAGGGTGCAATTGTGAGCAGCTATCTTGTTCTAGAAAATGCGGACTCTATTTGACTGTGGCATATTTACAGCATATGCTACATTGGCATAGTTACAGCATATGTTACATTGGCATAATTATGGCATAGTTATGGACCAGCATTCTGGCATCCAGACATCAGTCACCTCCTGTACATTCAGTATCACTTTCCAAATGCATTTTCCCTGGGAAAGGCCCCTGCCTGTTCATCTGCTCCAGAAACTACCACAAGGCCAAAGGATCAACTGTACTTCCACATGCAACAAATACCTATCTGCAGATCTGTCTCAGGAAAAAAAAAGGTACTTATTTTGCTGGGTATAATTCGATTTTTCCACTCCTCACCTTTTCCCTTCAGTATAAAGAATAACACTTGTCTTTCCTGTAATAGCCCCCACCCCCAGAGAATGACTATACAAATCCTATGTGCATACAAATACTCATCGCTTTCCACTTCTGCTGACCCTGCAGAAGCAAGAAGTATGTCAGTCTGTTTTGACTCTCTGTCCTCTAATTCAGGCACCTAAAGGTCCTTAGACAATAGTGCAAACTGAACTGCCAAATGCTGGGATTCCAGGATCTTGGTTCAAAGGGAGCTCTAAGAAGCTATGGTGAGCAGGGAAATGGTTGAGAAATCAGGCTAGCTTGGTGTAGGGGGCTTGCCTGGTCTTGCACTGGAAAAAATCTCAGAATTGGGCCATAAGGTGAGCTCAAAAGAGTGGAGTGCAAGACCCGAATCTGATTCCTGGCATCCTATGTCCTACCACCACCCCTGCACTAGAGAGGGTACCCCTGGTGGTTATGAGCACCTGAGTCCTGCAGGGAAGAAAGGAGGGTGTTGCACAGAAAATAACAAAACTGTTTGAAACCAAGTATTTAGGAAGCAGAAGAGAGTGGCAGGAGCCCCCCCCCCCCCCCCCCCATTTCCCCACCACTGACCCAAAGCATCTGTCATGAAGATGTAGGTAATGATTGTCTTGCTCCTGGAACAGTCTGCTGGAAGACCCCGCTACAGGTAGTGTAGGCTCTGGATAGAAAGGGTGTGCCCAGAGCAGCTGGAATCAGTTCAGCCATTTCTAGTGAAACAGCACTATTGGTGGGTCCACTTGGGCCTCTGGTTTCAGATTTCTCCTAATACTATCCCACCTCGCCCATTTTATCTCTTCTGGCCACATCAGCTCACCCACTCTTTACTGA
>JAJIBD010005929.1:17500-111756 GCA_021461705.1 Cryptotis parvus
TGCATAGTATTCCACTGTGTAGATATACCACAGTTTCTTTAGCCAGTCTTCTGTTCTTGGGCATTCAAGTTGTTTCCAGATTCTAGCTATTAGTGCTGCAATGAACATAGACGTGCAGATAGTGCTAATAGTGCTGCAATGAACATAGAAGTGCAGATAGTGTTTCTTCTGTGTTTTTGGGTCTCCAGGGTATATTTCCAGAAGTGGTATTGCTGGGTCAAATGGGAGCTTAATATCTAGTTTTTGAAGGAATGTCCATATTGTTTTCCAAAAGGACTGGACCAGTGGGCACTCCAACAGTGGATGAGAGTCCCTTTTTCCCCACATCCATGCCAGCACCAGTTGTTTTTGCTCTTTTGGATGTGTGCCAGTCTCTGTGGTGTGAGATGATACCTTATTGTTGTTTTCATTTGCATTACCCTGATGATTAGTGATGAAGAGCACCTTTTCATATGCCTTTTGACCATTCGAATTCCTCCATTTTGGAAGTTTCTGTTCATTTCTTCTCTCCGTCTTTTGATGGAGTTGGCTGTTTTCTTCTTGTAGACTTCTACCAGTGCCTGATATATCCTAGATATTAACACTTTATCAATGGGAAGTAAGTGAATATTCTTTCCCAGTATGTGAGCTGTCTCTGTATTTTGATTGTTGTTTCTTTTTGAGGTGCAGAAGCTTTTCAGTTTTATATAATCCCATTTGTTTATCCTTGCTTCCATTTGCATTGTCAGTGCTGTTTCATCTTTGAAGATACCTTTAGATTAGATGTCGTAAAGCATTTTTCCTATGTTTTCTTCTATGTACCTATGGATTCATGTCTGATGTTGAGATCTTTGATCCATTTTGATTTGACCTTTGTGCATGGTGTTAGAAGAAGGTCTAAGCTAAATTTTTATATGTAGCTGCCCAGTTTTCCCCAGCACCACCTGTTGAAAAGGCTTCCTTGCTCCACTTAATATTTTTTGCGCCTTTATCAAAGATTAAGCAATCATATATGTGAGAGTGAGTTTCAGTATCACTTGAATCACTTGAATCCCGTTATTCATCGATTTGCTCAAGTGGGAGCCAGTAACATTTCCATTGGACCATATCACATGCCAATGTAGCCCAATGGCATCTGGTTGATTCAGGAATATGAAGAGCCTCAAACCGTTCCTTCAGGGTCTTTACAAGGAAGTCTGACCATCTTGTAGGTGGGGGCCACGTGATCTTTTGACATCCCGTGGGATCCAGTCGGTAACGGCTCTAGTCCAGCAGTTGTCTCCAAATTGCATTACATGTCCAGCCCATCTGATTTTCGATGTCTTGGCAAACAAGACAACATCATGAGACACCCTGATTCTAGAATAGCGACGGAGGTCAGAACTCCAGATACACCGGGCAGAGCAGAAACCAGCTTTCCCCATTGAACCCCATGCATTCCATGGACCACAAGAGCAACTTCCAACCTGAGCCCACCATCCTGATAGAGCCGAGGAAGAGCCCAGAGAAACCCCCCACACCTTACTGGCAGCGATCTTCACCATCCACACTCCACAGCTCGTAAGCTCTCCCCCCCAACAGATTAATGCAGTCTCCAGTCCGGCTTGTCCAAATTGCTGTGAATATTCTACCCACCCCTCTGAGAAAGCCCCACAAAGTAATGAGAGTATAGCGCCCACACGGCAGAGCCTGGCAAGCTGTCTGATATGTGTTCGATATGCCAAAACCAGTAACAAAAAATGTTTATTTTCCTGACCCCAAAAGAGCCCTTAATACGACAGCAGTAAGAAAGGCGAACAAGCGGTGCCTGATAAAATTTCACGGCCATCCTAGGCTGCCAAAACGAAGAAGGACTAAAATGACTGTCTGTACTTTCAATGCACGTACGCTGGCATTGGAAGCATATATTGAGGATCTGATGGTGCTAGCGCAAAAGATCAAGTATGACACCATTGGTCTGCCTGAGAGGAGGAGGCGCCAGTCGCATCATGCTGTATTTGACACCGGAGAAGAATTGTTCCTTGGAACATGCAACGAAAGAGGCGCTAGTGACGTTGGTGTCCTAGTCAACACGAACATAGCCGCCAACATTGATTCATTTGAATGCCTAACAAACCAGATAGGACGATTACACTTGAAGAGATGTGGCCCACTGCCAACTATTTCTATTTTCATTGTCTACGCACCAACATCCACATACAAAGGAGATGAAATTGAGAAATTCTACATGGAACTGGGGGAGTTCTATAAGAAAGATCACACCTTCTACAAGATCATCACTGTATCACTGTCTTCCCGCTCATCATTGATTTGCTCGAGCGGCACCAGTAACATCTCCATATGACCTGTCTCATGCAAGTAGAGCCCAAGGGCACCTGCTTGCTCCAAGAACATAAAGAGCCTCAAACCACTCCATCAGGTCATGGGAATGAGGTCTATAATTGTTACTGGTATTAGGTTTAACAAATACAACACAGGTAGCTTGCCAGGCTCTGCTGTGCGGGTAGCATATTCTTGTAGTCATCTGTAAATACAGCATTGAGGAACCACACGGCCAAAATCTGCCCACGAGGCGGGCTGTGATATGCTAGTAGGCTAGGTGGAGTTCTGACAAGGGGGAAGTCTGGATGTGGAAAATGGAGGCCCTCATGGAGTGGAGGGTCATATGGCTTGCTGCAAGGCTCTGATGGGGTGGTGGGTCAGGGCTAGAACAGGCCATCCCTCGCGGGTGCCTTGTGAGTGGCTGGGCAAGGGAGAGCCAGTAGCAGCTCTGGCTACAAGAGCAACAAGATCATAGTCGGTGATTTTAATGCCAAGATAGGGACCAAGAAGATCGGCTGAAGAACTACACATTGGGACCCATGGCCTAGAATGGAACGAACAGCGTGAGAGACTACCTGTCCAAATGCAAGGTACCATCCCAATGGAAAACCAGCAGAACAGTTCTACTGTTCAAGAAGGGAGACATTCACGACATCAGCAACTATCGCCCCATCTGCCTGTTATCCGCCATCTACAAGCTGTTTACACGAGTCATACTGAACAGGATTGGCAGAACACTAGATGAAGGACAACCATGCGAGCAAGCTGGCTTCCGGAAAGGATTTAGCACAATCGACCATATCCACACAGTAACCAAGCTCATTGAGGTTTGTAGGGAGTACAAGATGCCGCTCTGTCTCACGTTCATTGATTTACAGAAAGCCTTTGATTCTGTGGAGACTGAAGCAGTCATCGAAGCCCTAGCCAAACAGGGTGTTCAAACCCAATACATCAAGATCCTTCGTGAGCTGTATTATGGATTCACCACCAGGATTTCACCATTCTACAAAGAAGTGATCATTGATGTCAAAAGAGGGGTTCGACAGGGTGATACCATTTCACCAAAACTCTTCAGCGCCACCCTCAAGAATATCATGAGACAATTAGAATGGGAAGGAATGAGAGTGAAGATAGATGGTCGGCAACTACACCACCTCCGCTTCGCTGATGACATTGTTCTAATAACACCAAACATTAGCCAAGCGGCACAAATGCTGGCTGACTTTGACCGAGAATGTGGAAAGAAAGGTCTAGAACTGAATCTGAAGAAAACTATGTTCATGAAAAATGAACTAGTTCCTGAGGCCCCATTCACTCTCAATGGAACAAACATCTCTGAATGCAGCAGTTATGTGTACCTAGGTTGAGAAGTCAACATGATGAACGACCTAAAACCTGAGCTGCGCAGGAGGAAGAGAGCAGCATGGAATGCCTTCAAAGGCATCGAAGAAATAGCTAAAAGGACAAAGAACCTCCGGCTCCGAGCACATCTCTTCGACTCCACCGTTCTCCCTGCATTAACATACGCCTCAGAGACCTGGGCCCTATGAAAGCAGGATGAGAATGCTATTCGGGTCTCCCAGAGAGGAATCGAAAGAGCTATGCTTGGAATATCATGCCTCACTCAAGTTAGAGAAGGAGTTTCAGTATATTCAGTTCTATTCCATAGGTCTACTGGTCTGTCTCTGTACCAATATCATGCTGCTTTTATTACGACTGCTTTGTAGTAGAGCTTAATGTTGGTTAAATTGATACCTCACATCTTTTCCCAAGGATTGCTTTAGCTATTCGTGGAGTTTTATTATTCCATATAAAGTTCAGCAGTGTTTGGTCAATTTCTTTGAATAATGTCATGGGTATCCTTATAGGGACTGCATTGAATTTGTATAAAGCTCTGGGCAGTATTACCATTTTGATCATATTAATCCTCCCGATCCATGAGCAGGGAATGTGTCTCCATTTACTCAGGTCTTCTTTTATTTCTTGAAGCAATGTTTTGTAGTTTTCTTTATACAGATCTTTTATATTCTTAGTGAAACTGATTCCTAGGTATTTGATTTTCTGTGGAGCAATTGTGAATGGGATCATTTCTTTAATATCCCTTTCTTCCCTTTCACTATTTGCATATAGGAAAGCCACTGAATTTTGGGTATTGGTTTTGTACCCTGCCATTCTACTATAAGAGCGTAATTTTTCTAGGGACTTTTTGGTAAATAGTTTAGGGTTCTCTAGGTATAATATCATGTCTGCAAATAGTGACAGCTTGACTTCTTCCTTTCCTATCTGAATGCCCTTAATATCCTTTTCTTCCCTGATTGCTATGGCTAGTACTTCCAGTACTATATTGAATAGAAGTGGTGAGAGTGGGCAGCCTTGTCTTGTCCCTGATCTTAGGGAGAAGGGTTTCAGTTTTTCCCATTGAGAATGATACTTGCTATGGGTTTGGAGTAGATGGCTTTGACTATATTGAGGAAGGTTCCTTCAATTCCCATTTTATGGACAGGTTTCATTATGAATGGGTGTTGGATCTTGTCAAATGCTTTCTCTGCATCTATTTATATAATCATATGATTTTTATCCTTCCTTTCATGATGTGATGTTAAATACATGGTTAACTTTATATTTGAGGATATGAATATAACTTTATATTCGAGGATATGCTATAAAGTTTTTCATATAAAGTCAAAAAGAGAAAAATGCATGATTGTGTGAAACTTCAAATGAGCATTTGATAATATAAAGTAGCTTCTTATTAAATATCTAATATCTTAGGGTAATAGCAATGCTCGTAATATTAATTATGTGCTGCTATATTTGATTACTCACAAAGCACAATTGAGTGCAATACCAAGTGGGTTGATGATTTAGAGCAACCTAAAATACTTTCCTTGAATTTGAGAATCCTTCCATTGAGGACATTGACAAATAATATAACAATCATGCCAAAAGAAGGGAGAGAAAAGAGAGAGAGAGAAGACAAAGTGCCTGCTGTAGAGGCAAGCTTGGGGATGGGGGAGGGAAACAGGGGACATTGGTGGTGAGAAGTGGGTAGTGGTGGAGGGATGGGTGCTGGAACACTGCATGACCGAAACCCAAACATGAACATCTTTGTAACTGTATATCTCATGGTGGTATAATAAAAAAATTAATTAATTTAATTAATTAAGTAAAATGGAATGACAGAAAAAAATAAAGAAAAGTTCTACCAGGGTCCTGTATATCTTTGATATTAAGCCCTTATCAGATGGGTATTGGGTAAATATTCTTTCCCATTCTGTGGGCTGCCTTGTATCTTGGTCACCATTTCTTTTGAGGTGCAAAAGTTTTTCAGCTTCATATAATCCCATGTGTTTACCTTTGCTTCCATTTGCTTTGTCAATGGTGTTTCATCTCGAAGATGCCTTTTTAGCTTTAATGTCATAGAAGATTTTGCCTATGTTTTTTTATGTACCTTATGTATTCAAGTCTGATGTTGAGATCTTTAATCCATTTTTATCTGAGTTTTGTGCATGGTGTCAAAACAACAATAAGATATCATCTCACACCACAGAGACTGACAAACATCCAAAAGAGCACGAACAACCAGAGTTAGCACAAATGCAAGAAGAAAAGGACTCTCATCCATTGTTGGTGGGAACGTCGACTGGTTCATTCTTTTTGGAAAACAATATAAACATTCCTCCAAACACTAGATATTGAGCTACCATTTGACCCAGGAATACCACTCCTGGGAATATACCCTGGAGTCTCAAAAATACACAGAATAGGGGCCGGAGCGATAGCCCAGCGGGTAGGGTGTTTGCCTTGCATGCGGCCGGCCCATGTTGGCCCGGGTTCCATCCCTGACGTCCCATATGGTCCCCCGAGCACCGCCAGGAGTCATTCCTGCACTTCTATATTCATCGTGGCACTATTCACAATACCTAGAATCTGGAAACAACTGAAATGCTCAAGAGCAGAAGACTGGATAAAGAAATTGTGGTACATCTACACAATGGAATACTATGCAGCTGTCAGAAAAAAAATGAAGTCATGAAATTTTCCTACAAATGAATAGACATGGAGATCATCATGCTTAGTGAAATAAGTCAGAAGGAAAAGGACAAATATCGAATGATTGCATTCATCTGTGTGATATAAATATATAGCAGCATTCTACTAATTGTTGGAAATGGTAATACCAAACTAGAACTGAGCATTTAATGCAGGCAAAGGGATTCAAAATATAACCCCTAAAAGTATCTATGGCAAACCACAATGTGTAAGCAAAGGCAGGCAGGGAGAAAGAAGAACAAGGAGGAGGAGGATGAAGAGGAGGAAGAGAAGAAAGAGGAGGAAGAGGAAGAAGAGGAAGAAGGTAGAGGAAGAAGAAGAAAGAGGAAAAATAGGAAGAAGAAAGAAGAGGAAAAGAGGAAGAAGAGGAAGAAAGAAGAGGAAGAAAGAGAAAGAGGAGGAATAGGATAAAGAAGAGGAAGAAGAAGAGGAAGTGGAAGCGGAGGAAGGAGGAGGAGGAAGAAGAAGAGGAGAAGAGGAGGAGGAAGAGAAGGAGGAAGAAGAGGAAGAGAATGAGGAAGAGGAGGAGGAAGAGGAGGAATAGGATAAAGAGGAGGAGGAAGAAGAGGAAGTGGAAGTGAAGGAAGGAGGAGGAGGAAGAGAAAGAGGAAGTGGAAGAGAAGAGAAGGAAGAGGAAGAGAAGAGGAGGAGGAAGAAGAGGAAGAGGAAGAAGAAGAAAAAGAAGAAGAAGAAGAAGAAGAAGAAGAAGAAGAAGAAGAAGAAGAAGAGGAAGAAGAAGACAGAGATGGAGACGGAGGAAGAGGAGGAGGAGGAGGAGGAAGAGGAGGAGGAGCAGAAGCAATATCAGCAGCAGCTGCAGCAGCAGCAAAGAACAGAACCAGGCTGGAGAAGGGGGGATGGAATCTGGGAATATTGGTGGTGGGAAAGATGCACTAGTGGAAGTTGGATGCTGCAACTTGTATGACTGAAACCCAATCATGAACAGCTTTGTAAATGTCTATCTCACGGTATTATAATAAAAGAGAAATTTTAAGAAGAGGTTTTTGTTAAGTCTAGTTTTTTATGTGTTTTACATTGTAACCTGAAAAACAGAGACAGCTTAATTTCTTTCACAATTTGGATTATTTGATATACTGACTGTTATGGCAAGTACTTCCAAAACTATGCTGAACAAAAGTGGTAATAGCAGAAATTCTCACCTTATTCTTGATCTCAGTTGAATGGCTTTAAACTTTCACCCTGAGTATGATATTGCCTATGAGTCCGCTGTAGAAGATCATTATTATCTTGAAATGTGTTCCTTCTATCCCTATTTTTAAGGGTTTTCATGATTAATAGATATTAAAACTGTCAGAAGTCTCTGAATCAATTGATATTATCATATAATCTTTATCTTTCCTAGTATTAATATGATATAGTACATTAATTTTTTTCTTATATTGAACCATCCTTGCATATCTAAATTTTAAAAAAAACTATGATTGTGGAGTACAATGTTTTGGTACACTATTGGAGTCAGTTAACAAAAAATGTTGTTGAGAATATTTGCATCACTCTTCATCTTGGATACTGGTTTATAATTTTCCCTTTTTGGTAATATCCTATATACTCTTGGTATCATGGTAATATTCACTTTATCGAGTTACTAGATAGAACAATTTCTTTGATATTTGGAAGATCTTGAAAAGGATGGGTACTAAGTCTCTCTGAAGTTTTGGCAGAACTCACTAGAGGACCCGTCTGGACCAGAGCTCCCACCAAAAAATCTCTTAGAAACAATGAACCAATACAGCAAATAAGCAGGCTACAAAAAGTAACAAAAAAAAAACCTCTGGAATTTCTGTATGCAAATAACAGAAAAGAAGTAATAATAACAGATACATAATAAATATATAATAAAATAATTAAAATAAAAATAAGCCATTTTAAATACTTGTCCAAAAACATCTAGTACCTAAGAATCAAGTTAACAAAAGGAGGTGAAAGACATTTACAGTGAAAACGATAAATCACTGCTGAAATAAATAGAATATGACACAATAAAATGTAAAATAGTCCTTGTTTATAAAAGAATCGACCTTGTCAAAATGACCTACCTATCCAAAGCAGTATATAGAGTCTATGCATCCCTCCATTAAAATTCCAATGATGTCCATCAAGGACTGGGAAGTTCTCTATTAAAACATATATTGAATCTTAAAACTCCCTGAATAACTATAGAAATTCTAAGGGAAAGATGGGATGTACTTTATAATAAAGCTATAATAACCAAAACTATGCAGTACTGGAATAAAAATAGACTCAAAGTCCAGTGGTACAGTAATTAGAGTCTTGAGACAGACCCTCAGAATTATGGACAGTTAATTGTTGAATAAGATGTACATAGAGTAAAGCTTGGAAAGTCTCTTCAACAACTAGCTTTGGGAAAACTGGACAACCACATGTAAAAAAGGAAAACAGGAACCATGTCACAAACCAGTCTAAAAACTTAATTCACAGTAGATTAAATATCTCAAATTTATAGGAGAATCTATAAAATACATTGAGGAAAACATAGGAATAATTCACCAGGAAATCTGTAACTGGCTGTGATCAATTAATTGTAATTAATTCATCAATAAATGCTTTATTTGGAGGTGTTTAAAGAATATGCCTCCCGCGACGGCAAGCCTAGCAAGCTGCTCGTGTTGTATTTGACATGCCAAATGCCAGTAACAATTATATTAGGTCATTCCCATGACCTAATATAATGGTTTGAGGCTCTTTATGTTCCTGTAGCAAGCCGATGCCCCTGGCTCTACTGGCATGAGACAGGACATATGGAGATATTACTGGTGCCCGCTCTAGCAAATAGATGATTAACGGGAAGATCGTGATCGTGAATTCACCAGGAAATAAACCTCAGAGGATTTGTTAATGAGCTAAGACAACAAAAATAAGCAAAAGAAACTAACATCAAATTTAAAGCATTTTACATAGTAAAAGAAATGCAAGCTACTGAATTGAGAAAATATTTCCATGCAATACATGAGATAGTGGGCTAAGAGCCAAGGTTTATAAAGCACCGACAAAGTTCAACAACAAAATGCTTAACACAGTCCTAAAAGGGAAGAGGAGAACAGACACTTCCCCCAAAAAAGAAATAAAGATGGCTAGCAAGCATATGAAAAGGAAATCACAATCACTTATTAAGGAAATGCAAATCAAAACACCAGTGAGAATGCATAGTGGCATACATCAAAAGACTGGAAATAACTAGCGATGGCAGAGATGTGGTGAGAAAAGTACCCTTATTCACCGTGGATGGGAATGTTGGTGGGTTCAACCTCTTTGGAAAGCAACACAAGATTTTTTTCCAAGAATACAATTCGCTGGGATGTTCTCACAAGCAGAGATGTTCTCATATTCCCTGGGATGTTCTCACAAGTTTTTTAAAAGGAAAAAAAAACACAATTCCCATATGGCCCAGCAAAACTACTTGGTATCTATGTCCAAAGAACACACCAAAAAAAAACACATTAATTTAAAAGTGTATAAATATATTATATACAGGTAATATATATATTTATATAGCATGCATAAGTAATATATATAGAATACAGGTAATATATGTAGATAGATATATTACCTATACTCACTGTAGTGCTTATTAGTACAATAGACAAGATATGGAAACAATCCAATGTTATGTCCAACAACAGATGAATGGATCGAGATGTTTTGATATCACTTGATCACTTGACATCCCGTTATTAGTCAATTTCCTGGAGCAGGTGCCAGTAACATTTCCATTTGTCACTGTCACTTGCCAGTGTAGCCCAATGGCATCTGCTTGCTCCAGGAATACGAAGAGCCTCAAACTGTTCCTTCAGGGTCTGACGAAGAAGTCTGACCATCTTGTAGGTGGGCAGCCACGTGATCTTTTGACATCCTGTAGGATCCAGTTGATAATGGCTCTAGTTCAGCGGTCATCTCCAAGTTGGATTACATGTCCAGCACATCTAATTTTCGATGGCTTGGCAAATAAGACAGCATCCCTGACTCTAGATCATCGACAGAGGTCAAAACTCCAGATTCCTTCTCTCACTTGAATGTGGCGTGATATTCCAAGCATAGCTCTTTCGAATCTTCTTTGGGAGACCCAAATAGCGTTATCCTGCTTTCATAGGGCCCAGGTCTCTGAGGCATATATTAATGCAGAGACAACAGTGGAGTTAAAGAGATGTGCCCGGAGCCAGCATTTCTTTGTCCTTTTAGCTATTTCTTCGATGCTCTTGAAGGCATTCCACTCCACTCTCTTCTTCCTGCACAGCTCAGGTGCTAGGTCATTCTTCATGTTGAATTCTCGACCTAGGTACACATAACTGCTGCATTCAGAGATGTTTGTTCCGTTGAGAGTGAATGGAGCATCTAGAACTAGTTCATTTTTATGAACATTGTTTTGTTGAGATTCAGCTGTAGCCCTACCTTTCCACATCCATGGTCAAAGTCAGCCAGCATTTGTGCCACTTGGCTAATGTTTGGTGTTATTAGAACAATGTCATCAGCAAAGCGGGTGTAGTTGCTGACTTTCTATCTTCACTTCCATTCCTTCCAATTCTAATTGTTGCACGGTATTCTAGAGTGTCCAGAATCCTTCCCATTCTAATTGCTGCATGGCAGGTGTAGTTGCTGACTGTCTATCTTCACTCCCATTCCTTCCAATTCTAATTGTTGCACGGTATTCTAGAGTGTCAGAATCCTTCCCATTCTAATTGTTGCATGGCATTCGAGAGTTCAGAATCAGGGACGCTGTCTCATTTGCCAAGGCATCGAAAATCAGATGGTCTAGACATGTAATGCGATTTGGAGACAACTGCTAAACTAGAGCCGTTACCGACTGGATCCCATGGGATGTCAAAAGATCACGTGGCCGCCCACCTACAAGATGGTCAGACTTCCTTGTAAAGACCCTGAAGGAATGGTTTGAGGCTCTTCATATTCCTGAATCAACCAGATGCCATTGGGCTACATTGGCACGTGATAGGGTCCAATGGAAATGTTACTGGCGCCCGCTCGAGCAAATCAATGAATAACGGGATTCAAGTGATCAAGTGATTCTAGAGTGTGGTGCTGAAGAGTTTCTGTGAAATGGTATCACCCTGCTGAACCCCTCTTTTTACATCAATGATCACTTCCTTGTAGAATGGTGAGATCCTGGTGGTGAATCCGTAATATAGCTCATGAAGGATCTTGATGTATTGGGTTTGAACACCCTGTTTGGCTAGGGCTTCAATGACCGCTTTGGTCTCAACAGAATCAAAGACTTTCTTTAAATTAATGAACATGAGACAAAGCAGCATCTTGAACTCCCTACAAACCTCAATGAGCTTGGTTACCATGTGGATATGGTCGATTGTGCTGAATCCTTTCCAGAAGCCAGTTTGCTCGCATGGCTGTCCTTCTTCTAATGTTCTGCCAATTCTGTTCAGGAGGACTCAAGTGAACAGCTTGTAGATGATGGACAACAGGCAGATGGGGCGATAGTTGTCAATGTCATAGATGTCTCCCTTCTTGAACAGTAGAACTGTACTGCTTGTTTTTCATTGGGAGGTCACCTTGCATTCGGACAGGTAGCATGTGAAGAGTCAAGCCAGTGTATTGATGAGTACTGTCAGCAGATTATTCACGTGTGTTTGCTTCTTTACCGATGAAATAGCATGTCAGATTTTGGAAGAGAGAACATTTGGAATGATATATCCATCCTGCAGAATTTGGTATATGGGGAGGTGGACATGGTTATCCAAGAGATCCAAAGTAGAAGTCATAGATGATCTTCTCCATTGCCTTTCTGAAAGATGTGATAGATGCATCAGTACATCATAGGGCAACCATCTTGTTCTTATAGTTGGCAAAGGTTGCGAATGCTTTTCCCGGCTTCTGCTGCATCAGCAAGTATTTCTTCTCTTCTCTCTTTGAGGTCTTCCTTTATTGCTTCTCTGCACTGCTTTGTGAGCTTGAATGTTAGCTTATGGTTGCCTGAGGCTAGCGTCTTGCCACATTATCAAATGAGCTAGAGAGATTTGAAGATAGGCGTCCTTTTGTGGCTTTCTCTCTCTTGGCATTGGCATTCCTCAGACAATCATAGAGGTTCTGAACCAGTCAGTTGTATTCTTTATTGATGTTGTTAATGATGATTGTACAAGATCTATGATACTACAAGATTATAGTCAGTGATTTTAGTCAATGAGCATAGTCAATGATGATTCTACAAGATTTTTGATTCTACAAGATCATAGTTGGTGATTTTAATACAAATATAAGACCAAGAAGATTGGCCGAAGAACTCCACATTGGGACCCATGGCCTAGAATGGAACAAACAGGGTGAGAGACTGTGTTCTTCATGTCAACCAAGACCATTCATAGTAATTTATAGTTCCAGAAGACTGAATCTGAACATTGGACATGGGAATTTCCTGGTGGACAGTTCCACAATGAAATTGACCACATCATATTCAATCGATGATTTGCCTAACCGATGTCACTGCCATCCTAAAATTCCAAAAAGGATTGGACCACTGTCTCCTTTGTGCAGAATTCTACTTCACAGAATGTGGAGAAAGGGTTGCAAAGTTTAAGAAGAGAACTCCCAGAATGAACACCAACTGGGAACTCTGACACCACTGCAGCAACATGAGAAGATGCCATCATGTTTTGATATAAATATATAATAGAACACTATGCAGCTATTGGAAAGGATGAAGTAATGCTATTTGTTGCTACAAGGATGGAACTAAAGGGCATAATGCTGAATGTTCACTCAATGTCGGTCAAAAAGAAAGGAACACAATGATATCTCTCATTTGGATATAAAGATAGAGAGTGAATGAGCAACAAATGGTCATAGGTAACAAAACTTGAGAGTTAATTCACAGAACTGAATTTATTAAGGGGACAGGGTTTAGATGGGAGGAACTTTGGAAATATTGTGGTAGTGGGTGTGGTATTGCTGTTGAAACAATGTATGCATGAAACTACTGTTAACAGTATTGTAAATCACAGCACCTAAATAAAGATGAAGAGAGGGGACCAGAGCAATAGCACAGTGGGTAGAGCATTTGCCTTGCACGCAGCCAACCCGAGTTCAATCCCTGGCATGCCATATGGTCCTCTGAGCACTGCCGGTAATAATTTTTTAGTGTAGAGCCAGGAATAACCCCTGAGCATCACCGGGTGTGGTCTAAAATAAAAAAATAATAAAGATGTAGGGAATTGTCTCTAAAAGACTTTCCTAATGCTATCCACTTCTGGATAATAAATGAATGGTTGGATGCATGGATGAATGGATAGACAGATGGACGGACGGACCGGATGGAATGGTTGGATTGATGAAATAACTAAGAGAAGATTTAATTGCTTTGAGCTGGAAGTCATTCCAGAAGTTAGTGGTAGTAGGAATATTTTCATGCCCCTCTCAGAGAGAAAGGATTAAAACAAGAGAGGATACTCTGGAAGGTATCAGGCAAACTTAAGGGATTTGGCAAAATCAAGTGAACTCATATTTGGAGCATTAGAAAACCAGCTGCTTCCTAGGACCATGTAAGAAATCACACCTTAATTATACTCAGCATATAGAGTGTTTGGTGTTCACACTATGACAAATTCCAAGAGTTTTCGATTAGAAATAGGGATAGGAAGAGATCGAACCTTGCTTGCTATCTCATGGCTACAGCAACCACTCTAGTCTGTGTCCCTAGCTAGCTGCAACTAGTACAGAGCTCCAGGCAGAAACTGAAACTCAGAATTGTACATTACAGGAGCATCACAGATCTGCTGTGGTCTGGACAGAATCCAAACCTGTGCCACTTTGCTTTTTACATGGATGTGATTCCTTTTGTGATGTTATGAAGCTCAAAGCTTGGTATGTTAGTATTTATGACCAAAGATAATTGGCAACTTTATGTCTCCTCTGTAATGACTTTTTCTTAAACCATGTCCGATTAAGACATTGTTTAGGTCATGGTGTCTGAAACTGTAGGTCATGAACCATTAATTTGTAGTGAAATCAATTTAGATGGTTCACAACCAGCACATTTTTAACAAAATAGAACAGAGTAGATGAAAATATCAAAGTATTGGACATAGTAAGGGTAGGTATTATTTCAGAAAACATATGTTTTGGTTATATTCGTGACATGTATATGCATACATACATATGTGCATAATGAAACCCAATGTAAAATGTCAGGTCAGGGCCAAAAAAGCAGAAGCTATTGCTCTAGGTTTCTCTTGGATACATAACTAGCATATGAATAATGCATCAGATAGATTCTAAATAACTTTAAAACACAAGTAGAATTCATTCATGTCAATGTAGAGCTGCCTAAGACAATAACTATCAAAACAGCACACAACAGGTATGTCAGTCTAGAACATTCTATTTGAAGGCTGAAGTTCCTATGTTCCATCAGGACCACATATCACAAGAACTCGACTGATTCCTCCTGTTTGTTTTGTTTGTTTGTTTGTTTTGTTTTTTTTTGTTTCTTTTCAGGTCACACCCGGCAATGCTCAGGGGTTTCTCCTGGCTCTGTACTCAGGAACCACTCCTGGCGGTGCTCGGGGGACCATATGGGATGCCGGGGATCAAACCCAGGCCGGCACGGGCTGGCCGCATATTTGTTTGTTTGTCTGTTTCTCTACCATGATGGTTTTAGGAAATTCCCCCTCCTTTTTCTGGGCCTCAGATCCCTTATCTCCAAAATGAAAGACTTGAGTTTATTAACTTCTGAGATATTATGCCCCAGGAAATTCTGCCCTTGCATTCTGAGTTTACAAGAGATTGCATGCAGTGATCAAAGGTTCAAAGTAGACTTCAAATCCCAGCTCTGTCACTTGCCAGTGAGTAACATGTCAGTTTCCTGGATATTAAGAGTGTTGATACATCCCCTGCTGGGCAGTTATGAGGACTAAAGCCATAATGCCAAACGCCAGCACCAGCACCGGACAGGAACTCCACAAAGGGTGACTTGTCATCACACCTCACTGGCCTCTCTATGTCTACGCCCAGATCTGTGTACCCCTACACAGTGCCCAGAATTTCTGTTCTTCCTATTCCTGGGAGTCTCAACCAAAAGTATCCTTTCCTGGAAAGAGATAATAAACCTGCCATAGAGACAGGCTAGGGGAGGGGGAGGGAATTGAGGACATTGGTGGTGAGAAATGGGCACTGGTGGAGGGATGGGTCCTGGAACACTGTAAGACATAACCCAAATATGAACATTTCTGTAAGTGTATGTCTCACAGTGGTATAATAAAAATATTAAATTTTGAAAGAGCATCCTTTCCCAGGCCGTCATTTCCCAAGATGTCCCCAGCCGCTACCCGTCACTGTGACTGTGCCCTCCTGTATCTCAGAAGCGTGTCTCCTGGAAATATACTGTAACTTCCTTTCTCCTCATGCCCTCTCTCTTGTGGGCTCTCTGGCCCTTTGACTTCAACGGTCAAAGTCAGAATTTTAATTTTCACCAGAAACAGCCACTCTTGTCTCCCCCTCAAGTCCTCATTACACCAGAATCTATAGCTCACCCCCTGGAAGGCACCCTAATATGTATAGTTACACATATATATATATCAATTATAGGCATAAGCATCAAGTGTTGAATTAAATATATTGTGAAATAAGGCAAGACCTCATGTTTCATAAGAGTATAAACAGTCAAGAGAGCTGAAGAGATAGTACAGAGAGCAGGATACTTAGCCTATCAGCTTATATCTCTGGCACCCCAGATGGTGCTGTGAGCCCACCGAGTGATCCCTGACTTTAGAGCCAGGAATAAACCCTGAGCACTATTGTGTATGACCTCCCTCCCCCAACTAAATAGTATATAGAGTTCATCAGAAGATAAAGGATGTCACACATTCTGGCCACAACTTGGGGAACTTGTGGCCAGACAACAGTCAGGACCACCTCCATCTGTGTCAACCATATCCTGTCCTCTCTGGCCTGAGTGTCAGGAAAGAGCTCCATGAGAGGGGAAGGTACTAGAGACCTTGAAATATGCTGACCTGGGGTCAACCCCTACTCCTGTGCTGTGTCAACATTGTTTTCTATCTTCTTCTGGAACCTTCTTCTGGATCCTCATCAATACACTGGCTCAGCTCTTCACACGCTACCTGTCTGAATGCAAGGTGCCCTCCCAATGGAAAACAAGCAGGACATTTCTACTGTTCAAGAAGGGAGACATCTACGACATTAGCAACTATTGCCCCATCTGCCTGTTGTCGGTCATCTACAAGCTGTTCACTCAAGTCCTCCCTGAACAGGATTGGCAGAACATTAGATGAAGGACAGCCTTCATCAAGCAAGCTGGGTTCCAAAAAGGATTCAGCACAATCGACCATATCCACATGGTAACCAAGTTCATTGAGGTTTGTAGGGAGTACAAAATGCCACTCTGTCTAACTTTCATTGATTTAAAGAAAGTCTTTGATTCTGTGAGACCGAAGCGGTCATCGAAGCCCTAGCCAAACAGGGCTTTCAAACCCAATACATCAAGATCCTTAGTGAGCTGTATTACAGATTCACCACCAGGATATCACCATTCTATAAGAAAGTGATCATTGATGTCAAAAGAGGGGTTTGGCAGGGTGATACCATTTCACCAAAACTCTTCAGCGCCACCCTCAAGAACATCATACGACAGGTTAGATGGGAAGGGATGGGAGTGAAGATAGATGGTCGGCAACTACACCACCTCCACTTTGCTGATGACATTGTTCTAATAACACCAAACATTAACCAAGCAGCACAAATGATGACTGACTTCAACCAAGAGTGTTGCCAAAGATAGGTCTGACGGCTGAATCTCAACAAAACAATGTTCATGAAAAATGAACTAGTTCCAGAGGCCCCACTCACTCTCAACAGAACATCTCTGAATGCAGCAGTTATGTGTACCTAGGTCAAGAACTCAACATGAAGAATGACCTAGCACCTGAGCTGCACAGGAGGAAGAGAGCGGCATGGAATGCCTTCAAGAGCATCGAAAAAATAGCTAAAAAGAACAGAGAACCTCTGGCTCTGGGCACATCTCTTCTACTCCACCATTCTCCCTGCATTAACATACGCCTCAGAGATATATCTGGGCCCTATGAAAGCAGGATGAGAATGCTATTTGGATCTCCCAAAGAGGAATCGAAAGAACTATGCTTGGAATATCACGCCTCACTCAAGTGAGAGAAGGAATCTGGAGTTCTGACCTCCATTGACGTTTCAGAATCAGGGATGCTGTCTCATTTGCCAAGGCATCGAAAATCAGATATGCTGGACATGTAATGCAATTTGGATATGACCGCTGTACTAGAGCCATTACCAACTGGATCCCACAGGATGTCAAAAGATCACGTGGCCACCCACCTACAAGATGGTCAGACTTCATCGTCAAGACCCTGAATGAAAGATTTGAGGCTCTTTGTATTCCTGAAGCCACCAGATGTCATTGGGCTACACTTGCACATGATAGGGTCAAATGGAAATGTTACTGGCGCCCGCTCGAGTAAATCTATGAATAACAAGATGTCAAGTGATCAAGTGATCTGGAACCTTACAGGTCAGATCTTCCTAGCAAAGCAGATGGCCATATTGCTGCCCTCAGGAAACCATGGCTCTGTGTTCTTCAAGGCTTGAATCCTCTCTGATTTTACACCCTGCACAGCTCATCAGCTTTTGGAGCCAGGACATGCTTCTTCCCCACAGGCCCTCTATGCTCTTTTCTCCTGCAGGTTGTGGGATCCTGCAGCCAGAAAGCAGGAAGAGGCAAATCTTCTGAAATTAAGCTCATTCCCATCACAGCAGCCTGGATTCCGCAGGGTCTTATTCCTCCTGGTTTCAGCACCCATTCCTTATGAGGCCAGCTACACAAAGAGAAGGGAAGAGCTCGCTGGCAGTGGCTGGCAGTTCACTGGGCCCCTGGCTGGCAACTGCTCTGTCTTAGAGCAGAAGAATAAAGAACATAATAAGGGAGACACAAGTCAGGGGTGGGAGAAAGAGGCAGATAAGATGGATAGGGCTGAGAGTATCAGGGCCCTCAGAAATGACTCACCATAGGAAAGTGCCTGAAACAGATGGGTGGAAGCTTCATGTTGGTGGCAAAAGGGGGACAAGAAGGAAGCGCCAAGTACCCACCCTCACCCTACTGTATCCTGAAATTCCATTGCAGGAAGCCACACTGGAAGACCAAACACATGTTCTGTCCCAACATCAGAGCAAGGAGAAGGTCACAGCCAGGTAGGATGACGGTATTGAAAGTACCAGGGGACATAGAGCGCACTCCACCACTACCCGGCACTGTGCCTTTCTGCAGGGAGTCCCAGGCCTACTGGAGATTGAAGAAAGAACAGAAGACCTGAGAGAAGGAGGAGGAGAGAGGAAGAAGGGGAATGAGGAAGGGAGGAAGGGAGGGAGGGAGGGAGGGAGGAGAGGGAGGGAAGGGGAGGAAGGGAGGAAGGGAGGAAGAGGGAGGGAGGGAGGGAGGGAGGAAGGGAGGAAGTGAGGAGGGAGGGAGGGAGGGAGGAGAGGGAGGGAGGGGAGGGAGGGAGGAAGGGGAGGAGGGAGGGAGGAAGGAAAGAAGGAAGGAAGAAGGAAGGAAGGAAGGAAGGAAGGAAGGAAGGAAGGAAGGAAGGAAGGAAGGAAGGAAGGAAGGAAGGAAGGAAGGAAGGAAGGAAGGAAGGAAGGAAGGAAGGAAGGAAGGAAGGAAGGAAGGAAGGAAGGAAGGAAGGAAGGAGAGAAGGAAGGAAGGAGAATGAGGGAGGAGGAAGGAAGAAGGGGATGAGGGGAGGAAGGAAAGAAGGGGATGAGGGGAGAAAGGAAGGAGTGGAAGAAGAAGGAAGAAAAGAAGGGAAGAAGACTTGAAATAGCCACTGAGTCATATCCATCCACTGACTTTAGCTCAAATCCACAAGTACCCCATAGATTACAAAAGACATCTTTTCTGCCACCCCATATTTCTTGGAGCTATACTCATCTGAGTTCCCTCACACTACCATATCCCTGGCCCTAACTTAAAGCATACTGAGTGGCCATGGTCCCACCAACATTTCCCTCTCCTCACCAGTTCAAGACTTGCTAATGACCTTTTTGCTCCCACTGAAACAAACCAAGAGCTCATGGGGGGTTGGGGTTTCTATGTTTATTTTTTCCTGAAAGTAAAAACTAATACTTGGGATTCATTAAATAAATGCACCCTTGCTCTCACATCCACTGCAGGGCAAAGGGTCAGAGGAGATAAAAATCGTTAACTTCCTGGTGCCTTTCCCTGGGAAAGGCCCAGCAGGAGAAGGGGAAACGATCCAACAAAAGTTTGAAAAAGCCAAATGTTTTTGGGCTGTTTCATTGCCACTCACACCCAGGCAATCTGGCTGATGGATGGAGGTCACAGGAACACCCCTGACTGGAGGGTGTGTGTGTGTGTGTGTGTGTGTGTGTGTGTGTGTGTGTGTGTGTGTGTGTGTGTAAGGGTGGGGTTCGGGATGCTGTCAGTCAGCATTCAAACAGTTACTGCCAAAAGCCATCTCCTTACAATGAGAAAGAGACAGGGGCCCTCTGCCGCTCCCACAGCCAGGCCAAAGGCAGGCAAGGAGCACAGGCTTTGTATCCTGGCAGGAAAACCTTCCTCTAGTTCTGCCCATCCCCCACCCCCCATGGCATGTGGCTAGGGAAGACAGCTCTGCTGCAAGGCCTAGAACATTGAGGCAGAGGCCTCTCAGTGGATGGCCAAGAAGGGGTGACCATTTCCATTCACCATTCTGATATAGGTCTGATAAGGTTGGCACCTACCAACCCCAGTATGTGAGAATAAAGTCCCAATAGAAATCCTGGGACATGGCGCAAGCCCCTAAATCATTTCCAACAGGACTGTTGCCTTCATAGCTCTGTGCCTCTGCTCTGGAAAATTGTAGGCATGTAGGATAGGATCAGATACAGGAGCCAGAGTAACCACTATCAGGGCCTTTGGGTGCAGGTGAGTCCGACTCAGAGGTAGGGACCAGAGTTCAGGGAATCAAAGCATCGTGTTTTCCCCAGCCAAGGCAAAGAAACTGGAACAGGCTGACCTGAGAACAGCCTGATTCCCAGGCACATGTCTGGGAATTTTCTCTTTCCAAATATGAAGGAAATAAAAATAGGTAGACAGGAATGCCAAAATATGTTTGCAAAAGTCGAAGTCTGGTTTTGAAATGCCTGCTCCCACCATTTCAAGGCTGAGAATAATGGAAGGCGTCGGGAAGGCTGGCTCAGTCCCAGGGCGTGAGAGCAGTTGGGTGTGTGAGCACAGAGACAGACAGACGTCTATGCCACACCGAGAGCTGGAGCTCGTCAGGAGTGTCAGGAGCCTTTAGGAGAAATGAATGAGCAGCTGATTAAGAAATGTGCCTGCTGACAAGCAGGAATTAGCCCTGAAAAAGCATTTCAAGGTGTCAGCAATGGAAATTCACTCCATGGCCGCTCGCCGGAGAGGGTAGAGTTGCCCACACACTGCTGAGCTCTGCCAATAACCATGCCCAGGGTGGCCAGTGCCCATCCAGCTGGGCCCTGGGACAGGACCGCCCAGTTAGTCCACAAAGAACAAGCAAAGATGGATGGCGTTTAGCAGTTAGCTTCAATTCTACTACCTTAAACATCTGTGTTTTCCTATAACAACTTGTAGCCTGATTTGTGTACATCTGGAAATTCCTGGTTTGTAATTTTGATGGCAACACTTAGAAGGGGACTATGTTTGGAGAGATTGTCTTTCTGGGGAAACTTAAGTAAAAATGAGGTTTGGGAGAAGGGCCTAACCTAACAGAGATGTCTGAGAAGAGGGCATAGAAAGGTTAAGATGGAAGATCACGTAAGGACACAGAAGGTGGTTTCCGATATGCCAAAGAGGCTTCAAGAAGAGACCAATCCTGCTGACACCTTGATCTCCAGCTCAATAAATGTGAGAAAGTTCATTCTGCTATTGAAGCCCCATCAGAGTTGTTTTGTCACAGTCGCCTGAGTTAACCACGTACTCTGCTTATTCCGTAGGTTTAATGAAATAGGTATGAATACTCCCAGTTTGGTTCCAGAAAACAGGAGCCACAAAAGTATCCCTCTCTGAAGCACATCTTCAGACAAGGAAACACTTGGTTCCCTGAGACTCACAGGACAGAAAAAGGGAACAGAAACTCCACTTCTGCCACTCATTATTGCCTGCACCCCTGTACTGATAGAATAACAGGCGTACTTCCGCTACTTAGAGGCAAGGCCCATAACTGCAGGCATATAGGCAGGAGTAAAAGGTAGGTTATTCAATGGTCCATAGCTCCCAGTCACATGTCTGCTCCAAAGCAATTGGTTCTCTGACAATCTTTGACACACATATACAGCACATATGCACACATATGGACTTATGAGCACACATGCACACATATATGCACACATATCTTAAGAGAAAGTGATCCAAATCTCTGAGGTCATTTCTCTGATTCTGTTTCTAAGTGTCCTGGTTGGGAATCCTTTGAGAAGGGGGTTTTTTGATATCAATGAGTCTTCTAGCCCTAAAGACAAAGATCTTGAGCATTTATGGAGTCTCATCTGGCACAGACTCTCCAGAGCACTCCTCAGAGCCAAGGTTGGAGTAACCAACCAGATCTTCAACAAGCTCAACCTCTTTCTGCATAAACACAACAGTCTGGTAAAGGAGAACAACGGGAGAGAGCCAAGGAATGGCTTTGGCAAATGAAAAACCAAACCATCAGGGCTACATTGAGAAATGGCTGTTTATGCTCATCACTCATGCCCACAGAGGACCGTGGAGGGCGACTAGAAGCAGCTCCAGCCTCTTCCTCCTCGTTTTGTTCCAGCTGAAGTGGACGAGCAGTTCTTCCCTAGTCATTCTGCCATGTAACTTGATGACAAAGGCCAGGCTGATAGCCCAGCACTGTGCAGCCCTCAGGTCTCAGCTGGGATCACTCAGGCTCCGTGTAAGTCACCCCATGCTGAGACAGAGGAAGGAGGGGTGCCCTACTCGTGTTCAGTCAACTGTGCCCCTAATCCCATTCTGATCTGCCTTGGAGTGGCTAACTGCTTATTCCCACAACCTCTCCCTCCTGATTTCTCCTTCCTTCCTCCCTTCATGGAGGGAGCTTATTTTTCTTCAGTTCTTCAGGGCACCAAGATTTCTGGCTTCAGCGGAAAGAGGCTTGGTCTCAAACTTTGCTACATGCCAGCAGATGGCCTCTTTAGAGGGGCACTTCCTAGGCATTCCAGAATGGGTTCAAGGCTTCTAAAGGCCCCAAAGGTAAAATGTGTATCAATATTTAAAATGACCCATTCAAAGAAAAGAAAGAGAGAGAAGGAAAGAAATAAATAACCTGCTGGAGCAGGGCTGGGGAAGGGAGGAACCGGGATGTTGTTGGTGGGAGATGGCACTGGTGGAGGGCGGCTGAAACACTGTATACCAAAACCCAAACATGAACTTTTAATTGTATATCTTTTATTTGTATGGAGTGGGCACTGGTGGAGGGACGGGTGCTGAACACTGTATACCAAACCCAAACATGACTTTTTAATTGTATATCTTTTTATTTGTATTTCCACGGTGGTATAATAAAATACTTAAAAATAAAAAATAAATAAAATGACCCATTCATAAAGGTTTTCAAATAAAAATGAAATTAATTTATCCATATAGGCTACTATAAACAAGTAAGGTATTCAAATAAAAATGAAATTAAATGATCCACATAGGTTACTATAAACAAGTATTCTATCTGTATCATTTATAGAAGACCAGAATTGCCTCTCCTACCTGATAAATTCCAGTGTTCAGGTAATTATGGCTCTGTGTTCAAGAGTTTCTCCCCACGGTGCTCAAGAGATCTAGCTAGGGTTGAAACCTGGGTATCCCCTATGAGAAGCATGGTTGGTGTGATCTCAGCCCATTGTTACCTCTCCAGCCCTCTATCTTTTCACTGGATTTTCCACTCCAACAGTGAAAAACTTGACTCATACTATTAGCCAGCCACCTACTTAACTCCTCATCTCTTGTCTATAAATCTAGCAGTGTTAGAATTGCTAACCTATACCAAATCATGATGGGGTAGTATATTGTTCTTTAATGGAATACTCTTCTGATACTCATATAATTGCAAGAAAACTGCAGAGATTTATGACCCTCAAGTTCACTACCTAAGCCCCAACTCATGACTCAGTAAGCAAGCAGGTCACCAATTTCTGGATTCCTCCAACCAGACACCGATCTTTTACACCAGACTCCTATCACAAGCAAAGCATCAAACCAGGAATCTTGCCAGCCTGTAAGCCCATTCCCTTACCCCTCAACATACTGGTGACTTCCCAGAGGTCTGGCAACCTAGAGATTGAAGCAGTTCATGCTTAATTTATCAGTAATTAAGTAGAGATGTGTACACACAAGCAATTGAATCAAAGCTCCAAGCACAAGCTCTATCATTCTATTGGACTTGATTTATTCAACACAAAAGCAAAAGCAAATCATTGGGCATTTCAGGTCTTTTAAGACAGAAGATGTGTCACTAAAGCCTCCACTCCAGGGACTGAAGCCTGGTACTCCATCCCAGGTATCTGGCCTCCAATAAAATGTTGCAACATGGAGTGCCCCTTCAACAAACTTCACTGGAAACCAATGTTGAACTCAGCACCCCTCACCAGAGGAAATTCTTCATGAACAGATCACTGCATTAGTGACTCTCTGAGAATGGCTCATCAAGGTTTCTAAGACATCACAGAGAAAACAGCTTTTTTTCTAAGACAGAGGTTGACTTAGGCAAATCCTGTGACCCTTTGCCAGAAAAGATCCCCATGTGAAATTACCTTCACAACCTCCATACTCAATAAAGCTTTCTTCCCAAATCACTGAAGGGCCAATAACTGAGGTCCTTTAGGTCTGCTTGATGCTTCTCTATCCACGCATCTGTATGGGTTCCAGATAGCAGATTAGTTTCTGGCGGCATACAGTCCTCCTCTGGTAGGACACTGAACAGATAGACCTCCAAGGCTATCTGTGGACTCTGTGAGACCACAAAACTGTTTTGTTTTGTTTCAGGGCCACGCTCAGGGGTACTCTGTGATCAGGAATAACTCCTGCCAGGACTCGGTGCTGGGGACCAGCTGCGTGGAAGCAAACACCCTTCCTGCTACACTATTGCTCTGGCCCCACAGAGAAAGCTCTTTGCCTTCTATCCTTCTACCTCCTTTCAGCTCCCTGATAAGGCAAGTCTAAACAACAGTTTTTTCTGGGTATAGGAGGACACCTGGGGAAAGTGTTGTCACCCTCAGACCAGTATCTCCCCATACCTCCTGGAATGGGGCTCATTCAACACAACAGGAGAGGTCACAAGTACCTGGCATTTTCCTTGAGACACTTCCAGGCACAGGGAGATTGCTCCACTTGTCCTTCTCCCTGCATGTGATGGGGAGCCCCTAGGTTCCGGAAACCACCTGCTGGCTGAACAGCCAGGCCTGAGGTCTCCTGTTGCTGGCCTCTGGGGACTCCTCTTGTGGTCCGTGCCTGGCATCTTCACTTGTGTGTTTCTGTTCCAGAACTGGGTTCACACACAGAGGCTGGTTCAGGCTTGCATATGTGCTTAGTCTCACTGGCCTGCGTTCATCCTCCAAGTTTTTTTTCTGAGTATCTATTTCATACCAGATCTTAAATTGGGTGCTGGGCACAGATGGATAAGAAAGACATGTCGAGGGAAGTGTGGCATCTGTTGAACTATGGGCACTGGGGTACTGTGGTTTTAAGGATTAATTATACACCAGAAGCCAGAGTAATCACTTTTTGTGCAATTGACATGTGATAACTCCTCATTTTTAAACAAAATTCCTTCCTTTACTATGTCCATTTACAGATGAGGAAACTGAGACATATCTGTTGAGATGTTTGTCACAGGGTGTGCCAGTTGATGTACTGGGAAGCAGATGCCAGGGCAAGTTATATACTGGATGACATCTGAGGAAGATAAAGGAAGTGGGACAGGAGCAGAGGGCAGTGAAGGTGAAATATGTGTGAAAGAGGAGGGAGGGAGGAGGAACTTGTCAAAGCAGCTTAGACCACAGTGTTTGTCTGAGAAAAATCTCAGCAGCCCAACAGGAAGTGCCAGTGCAGAAATGCCCGCAGGGAATTCCACACTGAGCAGAAACGCTGGGGGCCCTCGCTCCACTGTGCTCTGTGCAGTCATTGGCCAAGAGAAGTCCAAGCTGAGAGCAGCTTTGGCTCAGACACTGAGAAGAATTCAGAAGTGCTACATCTGGAGGCCATTAGTCAAGTCCTCTAGGCTGCCAATTGACACTTGCCTTCTTTGCAGTGGTCTGAGAAGCCCCCTCTCTGCAGCTGCCACACCAAGGACCAATAGGTCTCTTTTGCTTTTTGTTTTTTAATATATTTTTAATACCACAATGAAATAAACAATTACAAAAATCTTCATGTTTGGGTTTCGCCATACAGTGTTCCAGCACCCATCCCTCCACCAGTGCCCATTCCCATCACCGATGTCCCTGATTCTCTCCCCTCCCCTAGCCTGCCTCTATGGAAAGCTCTTTATCTCTTTTCTCTTTTATTCTCTCTCTTTCTCTTATAATAGGTCTCTTTTGGACCTGCCATCTTGCCTGATATGACAAACTAGCTAACCCAGATGATTAGATACCTAGCAAATGTACCTATTAGTCCATCAACAAGCATTATGAAGCCTTAATATATGCTCATATCCATGCAATTCAAGAAGGAAGCTCATCCTTGTCTAAAGGTTTGAGTGTTGGACCATTGTATAACTGAGACTCAATCATGAACAACTTTGTAGCTGTACATCTCAGAGTGATTTAATAAAATACTTTTGAAAACTAAAAATAAAGGGTTTGGAGGTAGTCTTAGACTAAAGAGGGAAACATGATTTAGAGATAGATAAGAATAGCAATAACATGAGACAAATATTGTCCTTGTGCTCAAAAAGGTCACCTTTTAGATGGAACCAACTATTAACAATTATAAAACAATGAATTATGGATCACATGGAGAGGCACGAAAATGAGGCAAAATTATACCAGTTATCACAACATTATGGATGGTTTCTGGAAGCCAGGGTGTCTGCACAGACTTCTGGGAGTGCCAATCCACCTGAGTAGGTAGATAAAACATAAGTGTGGGATAAAAGAGTATGTGTGTTTCCCAGCAGGATTGAGGTTGGAACTGGAAAGACAATACAGTCATTTTACAGAAGGAATAGCATTGGCAAATGCCCAAGAGATCATATTCATGGAACCACAGACTGCAGATAAGGGAAGCAGCTAGGAAAAGTGAGGCCCAGAGGGGAGCAGCCATGTCTGTCCACTAAGCATGTGTCCTGTAGGCACGGGAGAGAAATGCAATGGCCCAGAGATGTGGAGACAGGCAGTCAGATATGTTTTTTTTTCAGTACTTGGGGAGACAAGAGATGCCTAGAAGCAATGACTTCAGCCATGAGCCCCATTACTGCTCATGGCCTCTTTTTCAGCAGATGACCAGGATAACTGAGGCCAGGCCATTCTCTTCCTACCTCACCACCTTCCTGGCAATACTATTAAAAACATGATCTATCTCACTCCCTCTGTTCTTCCACACCCAAAATTCAATTGTCTGTTAAATGTTTACTTAATTTCCTGAACTACTCCCACTCAAAATACAGCCTTTTTTAACCCAAACTGTCATTCAAAAAATGATTCTCAAGTCTGAGGACACGTTGAGGTTTTCTATTCTCAGATACATCTCCAAAAAGGACATATAGAAGGCCAGCAGGCAGATGAAACAGTGCTCATCATCACATGTAAGGAATAAACAAAAACCAAGACAACAATGAGATATCTCACACCAGTAAGAATGGTGACATATATCAAAGTTCTAGGAAAGGCCAGTGTTGGCAGGCTTGTGATGAAAAAGGAATTCTCATTTACTGTTGATGGGAATATCATCTGGTTCAACCTCTATGGAAAGCTAATGGAGATTTCTCAGAAAAAAAAAAGGCAAGAAAGAACTCCTATGACTTGGTAATATTACATCTTGGCATTTATCTCCCCCACCCCCCATCACCACTGCCAACACAAAAACAACCATTTGAAAGGATTTGTGCACACCTATTTTCATGACAAAACTTAGTACAATAACCAAGATATGGAAACAACGCAAATGTTCAACAGATGAACAGATCAAGAAGTTGTGGTATATATACACAATGAAATACCATGCAGCCGTAAGAAAAGACAACATCAGGGAATCTGCCACCTCACTAATGGAATTAGACAGTACTATGCTGGATAAAGTAAATCAGAAGGAAAGGGATAGATACAAATTTTCTAAACTTGTCATATGTGGGATTTAAAGACACATAGGAAGGGAGCAACAAATGGGCAAAGGCAAGAAAATTGGAACATTGGTCCACAGAACGGAGTTTAAAAAGGGATGGGAGTTGAATGGGATGGGCCTTTCGGTTGGGGGAGTGGTACTCTGATGGTAGGTGTGACATAGAAATGATGTATGCATGATGTATACCTGAAACTCTAATAGTGCACTAATCACAGTGCCTCAATAAGCATTCAAGAAAAAGAAAAAGAAAAAAGGATTTTCTGTACTCATTGTATCACTGTTAAAGAAAAGCACCAAATTCAGTGATAGGACACAATGATCTTTGTTGCTGCTATTACTATGAGTCTGATGATGATTATTTCTTACAACATCATGCACAGACACACTCAACTAGGCACTTCTGCACTTTTTTCAAGTATGATCTAGAGCTGGAGATAAGCCTTCTTCACTCAGGAGTCTAGAGTGTAGAATAATGCTGGAAGATTAGCCAAATTGCTTAGGTGTGTCCTCTTCAACTTCCTGGGCAAGTACCCTCAAAGGGATAAATTCTGCTGGGAGTCTGCCAACCTTGCTGACTTCACTTTAGAAGTTCACAGTACAACATTTCCCCAGTTTACCAGCATAGACAGCTGTAAAGTCTTGTCTGGTTCAAGGAGCCAGTGAAGTTTCTCCATCCTGATGGTATTGTCAGGACACATGGCAAGCGGCACACCAGTATGGCAGATAGGTTCTGACGCATCAGTGGAAAACTTCCAAAGACAGAACTTCAATGATTTGGCTACAACAATGGTCCCATTAACCTCAACACACAAGGGCCCACATGGCCCCTTCCAAGATCTCATGTCTCTCCCCATGGTGGCATCCCCTTAACATCTGGGAGCTTTTCTTCTAAATCAGATCCAGACACCACTGCAGCCCCATAGGTGTGGTTTCTCTTCTCCAGTGTCACTATCTAAAGAACTATGACCAAGAATGACATGGTATCTCCTTTTACACCCACATACAAGGGTGGATCAGGCACAAGAGAGCTGTCAAACCTTGTTGAAAAGGAGGAAAATAGGAGGTACCCAGCAGTAACTGGAGAGGGGCAGTGTCTCAACGTTATGTCCAATTACTGCAAGATGCAGAACTTGGCATTAATTCTTGGGAATTTTCAACGTCTCATTTTAACCCAACATGAGTAGCCCTTGGCTCAGGAATGTGGTAAATAATAGAGATGTGAAGGACGAAGGGAAGGAAATAGAGTATGGCTGAGTCTCCCATGGTCAAAAGCTCTATCAGTTGGGATGCTCCCACTAAACACTGGGACTGGCTTCGAGTTGGTACCAGAATACATAGTCCTATGCCTTTGTATGTAAGCTGGGACAAGAAAACCTCTTTGATGCAATGTTGGTGCCAAGAAGGCCACTCATGAATCTAAGGATATGACTAGCCATCTTCCCCAGTGGAAGAAAATGATGTCTGCAGTACAAAGGCAGGATCAGAGCCAAGGACTGACACAAACAGAGGTTAAATGAGGACACTTGGGCCAGATTTTACCCAGGGCCATCAGTACCCCTACTTTGATTCAGATGTTGGGGTTGAAATTTTTTCTCTTATAGCTGAAAGTATCCTAATATATTCTGCATTTTTTCACCCAATGGTTCTGGCCTTCTGTAGATCTCCTTCTCCTCCCATTAGAAAGAGGCCTCCTAAAGACCACCGATCCCTCTGACCAGTCCCAAGTACAAAGGGAGGGATGTCTCCCTCTTCCTGAGCCTCTGTCCTTCAGGGCTCTGGAAACAGTTGAGAAACTCATAGCTCATACACTGGAAAGTCTCTACTAAGACTCTGTATCAACCTCCCCATGTTACCCACAATGATGGACAATCCGCCATGTGGGAGCTGGAAAAAATAATACAGTGGGTAAGGCACTTGTCTTGCATGGACCCGGGTTCCACTCCCAGCATCCCATATAGTCTCCCAAGTCTGCCAGGAGTGATCTCTGGACTCAGACCCAGGAGTAAGCCCTGAGCACCACCAAGTATAGCCCAAAAACAAAATATATCGCCAAGTGTGCATGCACCACAGAAAGAAGTGCCAGGATTATCTCACAGGATAGCTGAATACTCAGTGCAGACCATTCGGGACACTGTCCTGACCAATGCCGGCCTCTACCAAGGCCCTGCCTGTCAATACTTCTTTTATATGACCTGGAAACTGCTGGTCACAAAATATCAGCTGAAAAAACCTCTTAAATTCTGAAAAGTTCTTCCTGATTGTAAATATTAGATCAGCCTCAAGCTGTAGAGCCTCTACTTCTAAGCTCTCTGGCTTGATGTGAGAATAGTTTCTAATGCTAAGCACCAACCCACACTCAAGGGACAATGGAATTACCATAGAACCCAGGACCTCACATGAAAGATTTGGAGAAAGGATGTTAAGCACAACAGGGTGGGAGATGGCTGGGAGATAAACAAGAAAAGGCTGACTCTGTCTTCAAGCAATCAATTTTGGGTCACACTGTCTAGTACTCACCAAATTTCTTGACTCTCCCATTTTGCACACTGGGTCTAGAGCCGCATGATCCAGAGGAAAGACACGATATTCTCCTGCCTTTCTTCAGGTCCTAAACATGTGATATTCCTGTACATGGGCACATGTTGGGCTACAGCGGTAGCCCAGCAGAGATTCGTTCTGGCTGGGGCTCCCAAGCATCAAGCTATAGCTCCAGCCCTTCTACATCACCCAAAGAAACCACTGAGCACTGAAGCTCACTGCCAACCAACTATTCCTTATTAACAAGCCTCAGTGGCCCAGTTCAGAAGAGACAGAACTACTGACTTTGCCTTTGTCACCATTTGTGGCACTGACTCAATCAGTGCAGGGCGGAAGCCTATGTCACCCTACCACAGTTGCTCTGGCAAGGCTTGTCCTGCTGGTCTTTGAAGCCTCTTAAGAGTTAAGTCTCTAACCCTTAGGGTCACATTTTAAGCCTTGGAGCATGAGATTAAACAATGAATCCTCATATATTGGAAAACTCCATTTCTGGACAGTGCCCAACAGCTATGACAGGTGGGGTCAGGTACCATCCACTGTCATTTGACAGACTGATTTGGTTTTAGCACCTATGATATCCCAGACACTTTCCTAGAAGTGAATGGAGCAAAGATACTTGTCCAAGGAGTTAACATTTTAGTAGAAGGGAAGGATATTAAGAAATCACTTGTATCACTTGTTTTCCTGTTGATCATTGATTTGCTCGAGTGGGCACCAGTAACATCTCCATTCATTGAGAATGAAGTCCATGATTGTTACTGTTTTTGGCATATCGAATACATCATGGGTAGTTTGCCAGGTTCTGCCATGGCTCAGGGTTCATCCCAGGAAGCCCAGTCTTTTTCTAAGTCAGATAATCCACCAACAAGGGCCCACGATCCAGAGCCCAGGGTATAAACAAGTCTGTCTCCTGTCTGCCACTTGTCAACACAGCTGGGCAGTCAACCACACCTGCAACACCTCTGCAAGTGGCCGGCACAATAGTCCATTAGCTAGGGCATTTGCCTTGCACATGGCTGACCTGGGTTCCCATATGGCACCCTGAGCACCACCAGGAATTAAGAAATAAGTCAAAAGAAATATGTAGGGCATCCAATGCCTCTTGCAAGGTAATATGTACAGGGTGGGGGGAGTGAAAATAGGGTAGAGGGATCAAGAGTCTCTATGTGAGGGTCTACAAAATTAAACAGAAGCTCAGGGTCTGCCTCTGACAGGGAAGAAGTGATCAAACACTAAAGGAGGAGTTAGCCCAGAGGATGAAATGGGAACAGTACTCCAGGCAAAGGGAATAGCCAGAGTGAGGACCTGTGGATGATCCTGTATAATACTTGTAAGGAGCAGCAGAATCACCTGTGACAAGGATAAGGGTCCAAGAGGGAGAGGACACTCAGTGGGAGTAGAAAACCATCCCAGAGGGAACAGATCAGGGCAGCAGGATACCCCCAACTCTAGTCCAGTCAAACACAGGCCCCTCACTTAGAGTTACAGGTGTTTCATCTGCCAGTTGAATCTGTAGACTGGCCATGTCTGCTGGAACCTGAGGTCCCCCACGTCTGGGCCAGTGGACCCAGGACCCAGCCATCAGAGGCTGCTCTCTCTGGTTCCCACAGAAGCCAACTCACTGTCCCGGCCCCTGTCTCACTACAGGAGGGTTGAGAGACATGGAGAGCTAAATCACAAAAATTACCAATAATCAGGGGGACTTTCATTTCTTCAAGACAGGCCCAGAAACCTCTAATTACAGTTCCAAACTCCTGGGATCTCTCAGTCCAAAGCTGACACCCAAGAAGCCAGGGTTGGTCAGGCAAGGCCAGAGGCAGCCATGGCCAGCCAGGTCAGGGACATGGAGTCCTCACTTCCCACGCAGCCAGGACCTGGCAGCCATCTGTCCATTGGGGCCCATCAGACAGCAGGTGGACATCCAGCTGCTGGAGGCATCTGAGGCAACCACCCCAGCTGCTCAGGCGTAACAGCCCAGGCCTTTCTGAGGAGGGAAAGAGAACATTACAAAGCCCCAATGTGCCAAGAGCTCCTTGGATCTGCTCTCCAACCTGCCTCAGCCTCTCTGCGGCCTGTGAGCTGAATGGCCCTATTGAGGGTCATCCAAGTTCTCTGCTGACCAAAAACATCAGGGCAGAGGAGACCCCATTCCATATGCAGGCACCAAGCTCGCTGCCATTTCTCTTCACCCACGCAAATGTAGTTGGTGCCCTGGATAAATCACAGTCCCAAGATTCCTCTCAGAGATGAGAGGTCTATTGGAGGAAGCTTGGGTGAGTCACAAGAAAAGTAACCCGCTGGTTTCTCTCTGAGCCTCAGTTTCACTGAGCCTGAGCTCCCACATCACAAGAAGGGAGGGCTATGGCACCCAGGAGGTTCTAGAAATACGTCAGTGCTCTTCTTTGAGAGGCAGGAAAGTGTATGATGTGAAAAGAAGCCTGAGGGATTCGGAGGAGAGGACTCAATAGAAAACTCTTCCTCAGGGGCTGAGAAAGGGGCACGGTGGGTGGGGCAGGGTGTGGCAGGCCTTCCCCACAAATCCCCCTCTGTGAGATAGTGATGAGTCCTCCCCACGCTCCCCATCCTCACAATCCCTGTCTGAGATTCCCCAAGACACAATCTGGGGTAAAGCAGTATGTAGGAACTGAGGTTGGAAATGCAAGTGGGAGATACTTTATCCACCCTGAGGTACAGAATAACATGACCAGGATGAGAGGTCACATTATCAGGGTTATCACATTATCACCATCTCTTCACCCTGGATATCAGAACCTTCAAGTAACTGCCCAACGAGTGGAACTGAAGGCTTATAACTCATTTGTGAACAGTACCAGGCATAATTTGGTGAGAAGAGAGGGTACAAAGAGGCGCGAATCCTGTGTAAGCAGCTCTGGGGATTTGAGGGGAGAACAGCTCTTATATGCTGTCACCTCTCAGAGAAGGAAAACATCAGCAGGGACTGACTTCAGAACAACAAACTGAATTTATACCTGTCTGAGGCTCTGAGGTTCAGACCATAAATCAAGAAAAAGGTGAGGATAAAAACACATAGTAGAGACAGGGTTTATTTTTTGTTTGTTTTTGTTTTTGGTTTTGTTGTTGTTGTTGTTGTTGTTGTTTGCTTTTTTGGGTCACACCCAGTGATGCGCAGGGGTTGCTTCTGGCTCTTCGCTTAGGAGTTACTCCTGGCAGTTCTCTGGGGACCTTATGGGATGCCGGGGATAGAACCCACGTCGGCAGCATGCAAGGCAAACGCTCTACCTGCTGTGTTATTGCTACAGAGAAAGACAAGGGATTAGAGACCATGAAGGTAGAAAAAATCTAGGGCAGATTGAATCATTTTGGAGAAAGCTGCATTCAAACTGAGAGAAGAGCAAGGAGCAGGAAAGGAGGGTTAAAAGCAAAAAAAGGCCCCTAGGACAGGAAAGAACAAAGGTCTTAAAGTGGACCATTCCTTAGGACAAAGTCCTAAGGAACTGCTACACACAGTACCACAGACTGCATGTCTAGGCAGACACACAGGCTAGACCAAAAAGGGTTGTATCAGCAGCACAGGGAGCCCTGGAAATACAGAATAGCAATCCCTAGGCCAGAACCAGATAGAGACCGACTGAAAATAATCTAGAGCCATTAGAGGGAATCTGAACAGAAGATAATCAAGAGAGGAGTGTTACTATGTTCTACATCTGCTTTTGAATCCCAACAGCCCTTCCTAAACTCCATGCCTTCACACAGAGATCTTTATCACTGTCTCAGTAGTAGCTTATAGATATAATTGAAGGAGAGAGTCCAAAATTCAACACAGAGTCAATGCTCAGGAAAGTTAAGGACAGACAAAAACCCCTTTGGACTGGCGGACATTAGGCTGCCTTAGAAAGAAGCTAAACTTGGGCTTGCCATGATGGACAGCTGGGGTGTGGGAAATAGTCATCCCGACAGGAGTAACTCCAGCTGACCTGCTATTACAGGTTTCTGAACTGAATTTGTGGCCCAGGTATAAGCTGTTTTGAGTCTCTGCCCACAGTACTTGGTATCCCAAAAATCTCTCTGGAATGGAAGGAGATTCCTTCCATTCTCTCCTGGAGGAGAGAGAGTAGAAAGAAAAAAATATTCTTGCTACGGAATATGTCTAATGAGAATGGGTTAACTCACACTCCCCTGTTCAAAGTCAAGCTTATTACCCAGGACTCACCTTTATTACTAATAACTTGGGTTGAAACAGGATTACCGGACTCCTCAAAACTCTTCACAATCTTTCAGTATCCCTGAATATTTAGGGCCAACATATCAGAATGAGAAGGGGAAAGAGATCACCTCCATACCCACCTTCTGGCACCAAGGACTTCTGAGACTTCTTTACCACTCCAGTAATACCAGTCCACTGCCCAAACTTGGCCTTATTGGATGTATTTTCTGGACACTCCCAGCAATTGGCTGCCCATATGAGGTCAGATCCCCAGATCGAAGGTTCATTTCTCTTTCTGTCAGCCAAAATTCCCATTTCAATCAAATTCTGCAGCCCAAATCACTCTAGCACATCATCTTCAACCTCTTCAAGTCAAAAGAGAGATTTGAATAAGGAAGATTCATTTGGGAGGAGCAAACCATAAGAAGTGCTCATCTTCCATTCATTACTGCTTTATCCTAATACTCCTGCATGGGATATAAAATTTACAGTGTATTGAATACTGCAGAGTTCTCCATGATGATTGGTTTCCTTAGAGAAGGATCATAGTTTTTTCTCGCCACAAGAAGAAATATTCTGTTGCTGAGTCTGCTGGGGGGACTAAGACCTCTATCATGGGGTTGGGTGTGCACTGGGATAGAGTATTCTGGGCAATTAAGAGGTTGTTCTTACTGATAGGGAGAAAGGTTCCCTCACACTCAGGACCAAGGAAAGAAAGCTGAGACAATGATATATAATGGGGTTTTGGATTTGGTGTTTGTGACCTTGGTTAGAAGATTGCCGAGATACCTGAGAGGGAAATTCTTTGTTAAAACATACTTTTCTGATTGGATTCTGCCTGAAACTAGAAATTGAAAAACTCAGGTATGGAGTCTGACAACCTTATCAGTCCTTCAGGACTAGAAGGCAGATGGTGGCTTTCAGAAGCCATGAGGTTAGGGGGATATGTAGTGGGAGAGCTAGCTTCTTGAATTCATTGTGCTGATTTCCCCTAGGGCGCTCCTTTGAGAATCAGTACTCCTCCTCATCTGCCTAAGCAGCCCCAGGAAAAATCAGGGCAAAGGGAATTAAGAGGCATCCCACAACTACAGACCAAGGGGAAACTGCTATGTTTATTCCTATGAACATCTTGATGGAAAAGATCACTTTTAATAAAATAAATATTACCAAAATGTTCGCAAGAAAGAAAATTTTCTATCTATACCATTAACCATGAAATACACTGGGAGGAAATGTATTAATGGCTCTGAACTCAGCTTTATGGATGATTGCTCTCAGATGGTGCTAAAGCAAAAAAAGCGATGGAGTATTTCCCAATTGCTTTTATAAAGCAAATATGATTTAATCAAATTTGGCAAAGAAATACAGATATATTATATATGTATGTTAATATATAAATACTTACATATTTATATATCCAATGTAATATAAATGTGGTGCTGTATATTTTTACACTCACAAGTATACTTATTCACAAAAACATACAAACCAATCATATTATGATTGAGTATAAAAAGTCTCAAATAAAGAGATCAGGGTTGGGGGATAGTATAGGGGGTTAGGGTGTGTGCACTGCAATCCTCAGCACCATGTTGCTTTCAGAGCATCCTGAGAATAGCCCTGGAGGCTCCCTGAGCATCATCATGCATTATCATGAGGCCCCCAAGCACAGCCAGGATAATTATTGTCTTCAGCAATACAGGACCTATGCAATACTCAGCCCACCAGCATCATTGACGAATCACTCCCAGGCGTAGTTCCGGAAATTTGAGTGCCACCTTGGAGGCCTCAAATAAATTCCCAAATGAAAAAACCAATAAATCAAACCAATGAGATATAAATAAAATAAATTAATATAACTGAATCCAGTATTTATCCTTGGATTACAATGATGAATTGTTATTTAGATATTGTTATTTAGATAATATATTGTTATTTAGATAAATAATCCCTATCTCACACCATGCACAGAAGTCAGTTGCAACTGGACTGAAGACCTTGGCATCAGACTTGAATTGATCAGTTACACAGAGGAAAACTTAAGACACTTTAGGACATTGACTCTAGACGTATCATCAATGATTCAGTGCCATTGGCCAAGCAAACAGAAACAAAGATAAACAAATGACAAATGAACAACATCAAACTAAGACGCTTCTGCACTACAAAAGAAACGATGGCCAGAATAAAAAGACACCCTACAGATTGAAGAAAACACTTTCCCACCACTCATCTGACAAACAATTTATCCAGGAATTATAAAACACTGGTAAAACTTAACAAGAAAGGGAAAAATGACAACACAGTCAAAAATGGGGAAGATGAACAAAAACTTTCTTAATGAGAACAAAGAGATGGCCATTAAGTATTTGAAAAATTTCTCTGCTTCACTTATCATTAAGGAAAATAAAATTAAAACAACAGTGAAATATTATTTTACACCAGTGAGACTGGCACACAGCCCAAAGAACAAAAAGCAACCGTGTTGGCAGGAATATTGGAATAAAGAGTCCCTCATTCATTGCTGGTGAGAATGTTCACTACTGGTACAGCCTTTTTGGAAAAAAAACTTTGGACACTTCTCAAAAAACTGGGAATTGAGCTTCCATATGATCCAGCGATTCCACTTCTTGGTATGGCTAGATCACATGGAAGGGTCCTCAGGTACCAAAAAAATCTATTCAGAGAAGGCATTTGTGTTTACATGTTCATTTCAGTACTATTCACAATAGTCAAAATCTGGAAACTACCCAGTGTCCAAGAACAGATGACTGATAAAGAAGCTATGGTACATAAACACAATGGATGGACTACTATTGTGCTATATTCAGATATAAGAAAAGATGAAATGATTATAAGAGCATTATGCTAAGTGACATTAGTCAGAGAGAAACAAACCACCTTTAACTATCACATGTGTGATGTAAAGCAGTAAAATAAAGAAATAACAAATACCCAAAAGCAACAGAAACTGAACATTTGTCTTCAGAAGAAAGGAATCACCATTGGAAATGCAGGGAGTTAGGAAAGGACAAGGGAAAACTCACCACCACTGGGGATGTCACTAGGATAATGATGGAGGGGATGGTGCACTGCTGGATAGAACATCTTATGCATGAAATCCTAACACTAGCAGCATCACAGATCATAGTGCCTAAAATTAAATAGTTAGACGTATACATCCATCTACTTCAGTATGTCACAATAAAAATCCATTGAAGAACCTAAGGATTTACATGTTAATGTACTACTTCTTGTGAACTAGAAAAGTAAGACTTAGTGAACTGGAAGGTACAAATTCACACCTGTAACCAACATGTTCACAGTGTGACAATAGATGACATTGAAAAACTTAAAACACCACCCAACATCTGAGCTATCAGGGTTAGGCGTTTTCGGCTTCTAGTCACTTGATCACTTCATCACTTGAATCCCGTTATTCATCGATTTGCTCGGCGGGTGCCAGTAACATTTCCATTGGACCCTATCACATGCCAGTACGGCTTCTAGTCAATAACGTAAAATAGAAATAATATATTTTTATGCCAGGATATTAAAATATCATTGTATGAAGAAGTCATCACTGCCTACCAGAAAAAAAAAGGATCTGAAAAGAGAAGCCTACCGAACTAACGGGAGTTTAACAAAGTGAAACTCCAAGTCAAAAATACACAAATATATAGGTTACTTAGGTAACCAGAAGTAGCTAGTTAGAAAATAAAATACTGAGTAAAAGGGTCTATTTATATGAGCCATTTAATGATGATGATGAAGATAGCTTTCATGAGAAAACATGAAATTTCTATGACAAATATATTTTTAACTTTACTTTGTCCCATAAAAGCAAAGTTTTAAAAAAAAATACTATTTCCAGGGGGAAAACAGATGTCTAGCGGGTTTTGTCTTGATTTTTTTCAAATTTTTCCCATTCATCTTTGAAATGCTCTTAAAGTGCAGGTCTTGGCCACTCTGAGAGCTAGCACACACCCCTGGCGAGGGTGCTAATGCCGGGACACAGGGTGGCATGGTCCCCAAAGACCATGTTCCTGTGGAGAGAACCAGAGCCTTAGAGAGAGGAAAATGCATCAGCTTCAGAAACATGTTAGGGCATGAAACATGATGATAATATTTGAAATCAGCTTTGGAAATTGTGAAATACATAAGTGCTCTTTGTTCTTGGACTGTTCAAAAATCACTAATGATTCATTAAACATGAAATGAAATGAATAGGACTGAGAATGCCATCTCATGGAATAACCAACCAACTTTCTTGGGCTCTGAGTTATCTTCATCCTAGATTTTTCCACTCTGCAGAGCCTGTGGCCTAAAGCCAAGGGTACAATTAACATGAAACTGCAATGGCGCTTGCTAGATAACCACTGGGATTTAAAAAAAAAAACAAAGAACTATGCAAATTTATCATTTAATAGAGTAGGATCATACATCAGTGAAGAATGGAACATTTAATATTTAAGACAAGTTTACTTTTATGGGGGAGAATAATTTCCTATTGAATTTCATATGCAAACATTTCATACCAGATAAATAAATAAATAAATATCTCAGATAAAAAAAATAACTAATTTGTACAAGATATAGAAAAATAGAAGAAAGCATGAAAACTCCATGAGCATAAATTTTTATCTGTTTCGGTTCTCTAATATTAAAAATAGTATCTTCCATTTTATGTGCTAAATAAGGTTACTGAAAGGATAAATTAATGAATGAATCACTTTTTTCTTCATATATTTTCATTGACATCTTATAATATTACATTACCACAAGATCTAGTTTCTGATCTCCACCTTACAACTAACCCCGTTTGCCTGATTTACCCATGGTCCTGCTCCCCCACTTCCTTCTGGTGACCACCATTTGGTTCTTACAGTCTAAGAGGTTGGGGATATTTTTTTCTGCTTCATTTTGCTTTGTTTTGCTTGGTTGGTTACTTTATATCTGTCTCTTTTCTGTGCTTTATACCTATTGCAAATTTGTTATTTGCCTTTTTATTTATTTGAGTTGCTTCCATACCCAAAAAGCCACATTTTTTGGTATGTGAGGTCAGTCAAGTCAGTCAATTCTCTTTAGTCACTTCTGATTATTATATCTACAGATGTTCTTTTCAATTTCAAACTGTTAAGGAAACTGAGACCTCTGTGACCTGGTCCAAAGTGACTTCAATGTGGGACTAGTTCCCCCTCTCCCAGGGCCTGGAGACCTCCTTCAAGGATCCATCACTGAGTTTTCTCTCCCAATGAGACTGATCCAACCTCAAAAGCACCCCTTCCAGCTCACTCTTTTGCATAACCGCAGGGTTAGGTCATGTATTTAGGGCACCATTGTTCTGTCACCATGGAGAGAATGCAACGTCAAAGCACTGGCAAGCAACTTCCCTTGAAGAATAAAGCCAAAGAAGAGGATGGGGAGAGAAAGGAGCTGCCCATTAGCCAAAGGACCCAAAACATCTCCCGAGGAGCTTATGAGGTCATGCTGACGCACATTTCCCTGTGTTAGATCTGTTTAAGAAGTGCATGCCCTTCCAGTCCAGCCCAGCATGTAGCTCCTAACCCACAGGTAACACAGACACCCAGCAGACAAGGTCTCTGTCCCCTTTTTCCTCTGGAGCTTCCAGGAAACTCACTGGTCAAATGAGCATATATGAAATTCTCAACTTAGCCTCCCGCTTTCCTCAGTGTATGACTCGCTCTTTTGCAATTCCTTCACTATATAATCCTTACCCTCCCTGCTCCCTCCAAATCAACTGTTAAATCTATTCTTCTATCTGCTTCCTGGACATCTCTAAGGCAAGAATCTGATGGCCTTACTCATCTTCTAAAATTAGTTCAGTGCTTAACCATTATCCTAAGGGGGGGGGGGGCTCTAAATTCCTGAGGATGCTATTCAGATGCTTTATAACCCGGTTTATACTTCTATCGCCAATCTCTTGCCACACCCGTCTTCATACTGGCTCCAACCACATTCTGCCTGGCATTTGGAAATGCTCCTTTACCCATCAAAATAATGACCTCTTACTGACACCATTGGACTAAGCAGATGGTGCGTGTGTCCTTAGAGTTTAGGTAACAGGGTATTATTGAACAATTTCTCCAGCACAAAGCCTTTAAGTAACAAACCCAGGTTTCAAACACAGATTTTTCCAACTCTGAAGGTCCTGATCCAATGACTAGGATGACCACCTATCCCAATGTACTCAGAACGTCTCCTTTTAGCGCTGAGAGACCACACCTTAAGAAATACCTTGTTTCCCAACAAATCAATATGGCTGACTAAGATACTTCACCTCTGTCACTGCTACCTTTTTCTCTTCATGCCAATTCACCTTCACACTGGAGCTTCCTGGATACCTCTTCTGGTATCCCTTCCACAACTACTCTGTACCGGGAGCATATTTCCTCTGTCCTGCCTCATTCCTAGGACCTGCCTCTATCCCGAAAAGTCCCCTCTATCAAAAGGACCTGTGCACTCGTGATTCTTTATTGCTGGGAGATGAATTTCTGAATATTGGAACCAAGGCCCTGTTATTCTGTGGTTCCAGGGTCTATAAAGCACACGGAGTGGCGATTTCATTGGTGTTTATGCCATGAATGCACCTAATGGGAAATGTTCTATAGATAACCTCAAGGCTACCATCTTCTGAGAGTGTGGTTTCCAGCAATAACTGGGCAATTATATAATTCAGGAGAGGGCTGTGTCCAAAGTCTGCAAGCATGACTCAAAGAATAGCTCTGCTGAATTGATACTCATGATCCCAACTGGGTCTACAGTGACCATCTGATCTGATTTTTAAGTCCATCTACCATCTCCAGTGTGAATAGAGTAAACTGTTACAGACCTCTTGGAATATGAGATCTATGACCTACTCAGGAAGCTGCCCTTGGAGAAAAAGCAGGAGGGGAAGAGACAGAATCCACAGCATTCCGAGTGGTTTCTACACTGAAGTCTCAGAAATGAAATGTACTTTGCATACACAGGTACCAGCTGCGTCTCTACTCAGTACTGACACAAACCACCTCCACCTTAGCACATACTCCCAGCAGACCCATTGTCAGGAGGGAAAAAATAAGGGGCTTTTCTCCAGCCTGCACGCACCAGCCCTGGGGAGCAGGCAGATAATCGGTGCAGGAAGAAGTGAAAGCAGCTCCATTGTTTTATGGAATAAAGAGTTCCGATTCAGGCTGGTTCTGATTTACCCAAACATGCCCCACCGCTCTGACATGCACTTTCTGGAATCAAAACCATCTGACACGTGTCAAAACACCAGCTTCACAGCACATCTCTGTCAATGCCCAAGGGATAAGGATTGGATCCAGCGCTGCCTTCCCTTCCTGCCTTCCCCATGAGAAAAGCACTTCTCTTCTACAGGACACTTTGGAAAACTTGGGGAAGGGTGCTAGAATAATTAGAGGTTTTAGCTGCAGGAGAAAAACAGAAGACAGGATCAGGGATGAGCAGAGAAGAGATAATAGGAGAGGAAGAAACAGAGGTCCAGGAAAGCTCAGCAGGAAGTACCAGAGCTGGAATGAGCCAAACATATATTTGCATCCATGATAATCACAAAATATTTCCATTTTCCATCAACATTAACAGAAGTTAAGAGCTCAAAATTAGTTACTTGTGCTTAGCTCTGCACCCAACTTTTGGGATAGGGAAGACCAGGATAATTAGCTCCTGAAGGTAGATAGCCAATTTTGGGCCCATCCTAGTTCATAGCTGTAACCAAGGGAGCTCCCATTCAAACCCAATCCTGTCTTCCTGTAGCTTTCTTTTTCCTTCTTTTTTGATAGTTTTTGGTTTTTGGTCACACACTCAAGGATCACTCTGAGTAGGGCTTGGGGCACTACATGTGGTGCCAGAGACTGAACCCGGGTAGAGCATGCGCTAGGCAAGTATCCTATCCACTACACCACCTCTCTGACCCTGACTGCAGCTTTCTCATGTCCTAAGTTGTTCCTAGATTCTTCTCTACTGTCTTCCAATGAACTGGGCTCCCCACAGCTCCTTCCTGCACTGCCAATGTTCAGAATCAAGTGTTTGTATTGAGCAGTCACGGCCTGACTCACAGTCCCCAAAGAACTAGAAACCTGGCTGGGAGACTTCCTGTGTCCTAATTGGCTTTTGTAGTTCCTACCTCTTGAACCAGGATACTTAACACCCTCTGTGAGCAAATGCGGGCCCCCATGGAGGTTGAGTTCAAGGTCTGACCCCACATCCAGGACCTTGGTCCGTTTGATTCCCAGTACAGTGTATAGTTCCAATTTGGCCACGACATGATGTACTTAGGAAGAACAGGTCACCCAGAGCACCGGAGCCACCTGAGATCCAAGATTCTCTGGCACAGACAAAGGAAGGGCCCTGGTCACTGTTCCTGGTTACAGCCAGGAACAGAGTACAGCAGAACTGACAAAGTGTGCTCCAGAATGCCCAGAGCCTCAGTCAGAGGCTGCTGCACCTGGTTTCTAGCATTGTCTCAGTTTTCACCTAAAGTGTGATATGATGTGAAGCAGGGAGAGAAGCTTGAGCAGGATCTTTCTGGTCAAATACTGTGACCACAAAGTGCTGGAGCGTGGTCCTGGTGGGGCTGAGCCTCACCTTCCTCACTGGCCAGACCAGGACCCAAACCAGAAATAAGCCTTGCCCTATGCATGTCCATTGGTCCCAGGGCTCTAGCACAAAGGTCCATGTGCTGACGAGCAGCAAGAAGGGAAGCAGACCCAGGACTAAGGCAGGCACCAGCCAGCATGTTTCCTTAGCCAGGGCCCACCAGGGCACACTGCCTGCCCAGCCCACAAAATCTCACCACCACTCACATTCTTGAGTCCAGCTCTTTGGACCAGGGGACAGATCTGGCTGCACTGTGCCCTCAACCATTAGAGACGCCTTCATTTTGAGGCCTTTGTGAGGGTTGGGTGGGAAAAAGAATCTGGCCCAAAAATTAGAGCGCCTCAGGGTGAGGACCCCACGGGCCTGCTTAGAGCCAAAGAAACCTTGGCACCTGAGTCCCCATCATGATCGCTTGGGGTATAAGAATCAGGGCCAGGTGCATGAAATTGTCCTGGAAATGTGAGCAGGCTAGTACTCCAGCCCAGAGCATGGCAGAGCCATTTGGGGTGAAAATACCTAGTTGGGGGGTAAAATGCCTGGGCAGCATGGTGCCGGGCACAGCTGGGACAGAGTTTTGAACTTGGTGGCCAGCTTCCCTCTTGGCCAGGCTTTGAGAAAGCAAGTTCAAGGCTGCAGACTGGAGGGCAGAGGTGTGACTCACGGGGTAGGGCAGCACCTATGGGTTCTGGGCGCTTCTAAGACATAGGCTCGGCCCGAGCTCTGTCTCCTCTTTAAACCACCAGTCTGGTTGGCTAAAATTCCTGGGAGGACCATTGCTCATCTCAGCAGGCCTCCCAAAAGCCTCCTGGGCACCTCTTGGGAGACCTTCCCACCAAAAAAAATACCTATTACAGAATTAAATTTTTTTTATTTAATTTTTTTTTTGTCTTTTGGGTCACACCCGACAATGCTCAGGGGTTACTCCTGGATCTTTGCTCAGGAACTACTCCTGGCCGTGCTTTAGGGACCATATGGGATGCCGGGATCGAACCCTGATCTGCCGTATGCAAGGCAAATGCCCCACCCACTATGCTATCGCTCCGGCCCCTCCTCTCTGGGTCTTAAAGAGCTAGAAACATGGCTGAACCTTCCATATTGTCCCAGGGAAGGTTATTCCTGTTCAGGATTACCCCACATAAAGCTTCCCACTCTAGCCAACTCTGGGATTGGGGCAACAGTTTCATCTCTGTATGAAAAAGGGAGAAAAATCCAGCCCCGTGAGGGGGCCTGATTCATGTCAGCCTAGGCAAGCCAGAAAAGAGGGTACAGACAGGTGGCAGGCAGGTCCAGGGGCCAGGATTCCTAGCCAAAGGGAACAAATATGCGGGAAGAGTGGCCAGAGTTGGGGTGGGTGGGGATGAAGGCGTGACAGCTGCAAGGAAAAGAGCTTAGTCTGAGCCCCAGGACACCTGAGCAAGCTGCCTCCCCTCACAGTCTGTGCATGCCCCTTTCTCCCACCTGCCCATCTGCCTCACCAGTGTGTGTGGAGGAGGCAGGCTGTCCTGAAGATACAGATACAGCAGGAAATAGAGCCAGAATAAATGAGCAAACCGCAGTGAGAGCCATCGGCCCCATCCCAGAGCCATTTAAATGGGTACAGATTTCCCTGACAGAGATGCTGGGAGCAGCCTGGCCTCTCCCAGCTCCATCCTCCAGCAGGGCCAGCCTAGGGAGCTGGGGCGGAAGAAGCGCCGCCTCCCTCTGACCAGGCTGGTTCATCCAGGCACTGACCTCCCAGTCAGCAGCAAAGTTGACCACAAGATCACTCCATTCCATGTGTCCTTCCATGCTACTGTGACTGTCATCAGTGAGAGCTGAGTACTTACAAGAATCTATCCCCTGTACTGAGAGTGCAGGGGCACAGTACTTGCCTTGCTCACTACAAACCCAGTTCAATTCCAGAAGCTCATAGAGTCATCCCTACCCCCACCTAGCACTGCCCAAAGTGATCCCTGAGCACCACCTATGGCCTACCCCAAACCAGTACCGAGCCCCAGCTTCATGCTGCATTTAACTGCATTTAACTGCATTCAGATATGCAGACCTGAATCTCCAGCTGCCGTCTTAGGCCTCTGGATACCTAGTGGACATCTCGACTAAACCTGTCCCCACTTCTGGGCCCTGAATGACAGTACATCAGATAGGGTGATTGCCTTGCATGCGGCAGATCCAGATTGGATCTCTGGCATCCCATATGGTCCCCCAAGCACAACCTGAGTACAGAATAATTCCTGAGTGCAGAGTCAGAAGTAACCCTGAGCATCGCTGGGTGTGACCCCAAAAGCCAGACAAATAAATAAATAAACAAACAAACATGCCCCCACCCAGCTCTTGCCTACCAGCCTACCAGAGCTCCGAAGTCCTCCCTTGCTCAGTGAACCCCAACACACACCTCTGGCAACAAGCTGAGAGGGGCAACATCTGTCTACTGCTGAGTAGATGGTCAGACATTATTATGTATGTGAGCCTTGGCTAAGCTTTGACTTTGAAATCTGTAGGACTCTGGGTCAACTAGATCACCCTCCTAACGAAGATGAGCCTCGTCCAATCAAGTCAAAGGGCTGGAGTGAAAGAGGAACCTCCTACCATACCCTTGATCAAAAACCTGACCACAGTCAGTCTTCAGACCCAATGGACAAACATTGGCCCAACCCTGGATCTTCTTAACACTGAGGCCAGCTCCATAGACTCTGGATTTATCCAGCTCCAAAATACTGTTACTAGTGTTGTCACACTTCACAGTTTTGTTGATTGGGAGAAGCTTAACTTATATGCCCAGACCCCCAAATCCCAATGTCCTCTGTGACTCCTCTCTCTGACACCAATATCGTTTAACCACTGAGGGGGCCAGCTCAACCTGCAAATTCAGCTCAGATGATTCCCCACCCCTTAGACCACTATCTACCCAGTGAGGGCCCCCCAGTCGCTGTCCCTGGATAGCACAGTTGCTGCTGTATGTGTGCCCTGCTTCTGCCAAGACTTCCTCATGAGCCCTGACCAGATCTGGGTCCTGGTCTTCTTAGTAGGTTTCCAGCATCACCCCACTCCATTCATTCCAAGCTGACCTCATTGCATAGGCTTAGACCCTCTGCACCTCACCTTTCTGTACTGAGATTTCCACTCTAAAGGTGACTCTTCCCATATTCCTGCACCAATCAACTTCTCTACCTTTAATTGAACATACAAACCACCCTCTGCCTTAAGTCCTTTCTCCCTCAGCTCTTTTTTCTTCCTGAAAAAATTTCTGGAGATCTCTGTCTCTTTTTCTCGCTGTCTCTCTCTCTTTCCCTCTGTCTCTCTCTGTCTCTCTGTCTCTCTTTTTCTCTCTCTGTCTCTGTCTTTGTATATCTGTCTGTCTGCCTCTTTCCCCCCCCCCCCCCCCCCTCTCGCTGCCCTGTCTCTCTCTCTCTCTCTCTCTCTCTCTCTCTCTCTCTCTCTCTCTCTCTCTCTCTCTCCTCAAGCATCAACTTCTCAGTGGGAGAATCAAGGATCAATAGTGGTATAGTAGTAGAAGTAGTTTCCACCACACCGTCTAAAACAGCCCAAAGCCCACAATAAGACTCCCCTACAGCTTTCTGATTTCTTTTTTCTCTATCACAACCCATCAGCCTTTGTTGGGTTGTACACATCGTTTATGTAGCCAATTATCCCCCAGGCGAACACTCAGGACTTCAGGACAGGAAACTCTGTCTGGCTAAAGCTCTCTCCTCTCTCCCCTCCTCTCTCTCTCCTCTCCTCCCTCCTCTCTCCTCTCTCCTCTCCTCCTCTCCTTCTCTCCTCCTCTCCTCCCCTCCTCTCCTCCCCCTCCTTCTCTTCTCTCTCCTCTCTCCTCCTCCTCCTCTTTCCCTCCTCTCTCTCTCCTCCTCTTTCCTCCTCTCCTCCTCCTCTCTCCTCCTCTCTCCCCTCTCCCTTCTCCCCTGCCCCCTCTCTCTCCTCTCCCTCCCTTCCCCTTGAGCCCTCTACAGTGAGGACCAGTGCGTAAGCAATGAATATGTGGACAGGTAACCCAGCCACCTCTGAGCAAAGAGGAGGTAAGCTGGCTTGGCTTTGGCTCCTCAAGGCAGGGTCTCGGTTGAATAGCTGAGGGCCAACATTCTTCTGCCTTGCAAGCTACAGGACAGGGGTGTGCTCTGGTGCTGACCTGAGCCATCCCTTGTCTGGCCCAGTCCTTGGCAGAGCGCCTACTCAAAGTCTCAAGATCCCACACACAAGTCATTAAGTCTTGGAAAAATCCCCTCACCAGGCCTCCTTCCTCATCTCTGGGACATTCTGAACGCTCCGCTGGAAACGTTGAACACCGAAGGGGCCTCCATAGGGGTTTTAAACACAAAGTGATGATGACAATGTGTCGCTCTTCACAGCTTTCCCCACAGCAGGCCCCAAAGGAGACGCAGCTCCACTGCCAGAGGACCAGGTCCTCCCTCCGCCAGTCTGCTAGGAGGGAAATGGAAATCTCCATTGGGATTGTGCTCAGGGATGCGTTGATTTTATTTCCAATTGCCTTGATTTTCTGAGGCAGGACACACAGAGATACCCCCTGGGTCTGAATTAAAGCACCAGGACCTAGGAGACTCATTAGCAAAAGACAGAGGCCAAGTTAAATGGATTTTAAACCAAAGTCTAAATTGTTCCGTTTTATTCTGGGCTGATAATTAATGTTCTACCCCTCCCCTGTTGCCCGTTGCCATGACAGGGTGTCAACAAACAGGAAACTAGGAGGAGCCGGGTGGGCTCTGAGGCTGAGGCTGGGCCTTTGGGCTGAGGAGAGCTCATCCTCCACACCTGCTCTGCAGCCCACTGAAGTCACCAACGCCTACAGCAACCCCCCAACCCAGACTGGAGGCTTTCCCTCAGAGCCCCCTCGGTTCCCTCTTCACTGTCATTGGGAGAGGCTGCTGCGAAGCCAATGTCAGACCTGCCACCCAACAGCCAAACGCTCCCCTTCTGTCTTCCCAGAACTTGAGCGCCCAGCTGCAGCTGACCTGGTCAATGAGCTGACTTGACAGCAAACTCTTCCACACTCTAGAAACTGGTCAGAGTTTCACCCGTTATCCGTCAGTTGCCCATCACAGAGGATTTTTATCCCCCTTTTACAGATGAGAAGTGGAAAGGTAGCCCAGAAGGGTTACGGGCACACAGCCCACCAGTAGGTGGACAGGGGTATGAACAGAGATGGTTCAAATTTGAGGTCTGGGCATGTAAGCACCAGAGGTGGGGACAGGAATGGCTCACCCCTGGCTGAGGAGATGAGTCTCCTGGGGAAGAAGTCACTGCACTCAGACTGCAGCCTCCTGTTTGAATGTCCCCCACACACCCAAAGCTCCTGGCACTGAACCCTCTCTACTTAGTAGGCTCATGCTCTGCCCCTCAGTTTCACTTAGTCTCTGTTCCAGTGACTCAACAGGTGATTTTTTTTTGCCACATTCTAGAAGTTTTTTGAACATTTACCCATCCACTGATGACCTCAACTTATCTCTAACTGCCTTCCCTGCAATCAGCATATATTTTAAATGATTCCCGCTATTGGTTTGCCTACATTTTGTCTATGCCCTCAAGCTGTCATTAGACAAAGGCTCTTCTGCTTAGTTTTCTGCAGTATCCTGGCATCTAATTTATAGAAAGTGTGAGTTAATGGCTGTGCAAAAGAGAAGGAAAGTTCCAGGTCTCCTAGAAGCATGTAGAACCATGAGACCAAAGGTTCTCATAGTTCTGATGCTCACAGTTCTGAGCCTCTAGTGCTCAGAACTGTGGAGCAGCTGTGCTAAGCAGGGGTCAGTATACCCCTGCCCTCTGTCTGAGCCTTCCATGGCCATTATCAGGTTTGCTTTAAGCTCATGGAGCGATGTCTGTCTCCTCTCTGACCCATCTAGTTACCAGCTCCAAGGTAGGTGGCCTTTGAATCAAGTCACTGGTCACTGAGAACTGAACTTCTTCCTTTCCTTATTATAATTAATTCAATGTAAAACTGATATGCCAGACAGCTATAGCTGAAACCATATAGCTATGAGAAGCTACATTTTTTAAAAATTTTATTGTACTACCATGAGATATACAATTACAAAGATGTTCATGGTTGGGTTTCAGTCTTTTTCAACATGCAACTTTTTATAAACTCTAAATACTGACCAAGCATTGCCAAGAAAAACTTAGTATATAATGTAAACCAACTTAGTATATAATGTAGACATGGGGCAGAGCTGCTACTGGCTCTCCCTGTGCACAACTGCTCACGAGGTGCCCGGGAGGGATGGCAGGGTCTAGCCCTACCACCCCAGCAGAGCCTCGCAACAAGCCAGATGACCCCCACTCCATGAGGGCCTCCATTTTCCACATCTGGACTTCCCCCTCTTCAGAACTCCACCCAGCAGACCAGCCTATCACAGCCCGGCTCATCGAGATCCACCCTGCAGCAGTCTTTTTAAATCCGCCCAGGTATGCTGATCCAGAGACTCACAGACATGGGGCAGAGCTGCTACTGGCTCTACCCTGTGCACAGCCGCTCACAAGGTGCCCGGGAGGGATGGCAGGTTCTAGCCCTGGCCCGCCACCCCAGCAGAGCCTCGCAACAAGCCAGACGACCCCCCTCTCCAGGAGGGCCTCCATTTTCCACATCCGACTTCCCTCTTGTCAGAACTCTACTCAGCAGACCAGCCTCTCACAGCCCGGCTCACGTAGCTGCGCAGTTTATCAATAAATGCTGGATTTAGAGATGACTACAAGAGTATGCCACCCGCACGGCAGAGCCTGGCAAGCTACCCATGTCGTATTTGATATAACAAATACCAGCAACAATTATAGACCTAATTCCCATGTCCTGATGGAATGGTTTGAGGCTCTTTATGTTCCTGGAGCAAGCAGGTGCCCTTGGGCTCTACTTGCATGAGACAGGACATATGGAGATGTTACTGGTGCCCGCTCGAGCAAATCGATGATGAACGGAAACACAGTGATACAGTGATAATGTAAATTTCTAAATGTATGTATTGCAAGCCATAAGGAAGAAAGAGAGAGAGAAAGAGAGAGAGAGAGGGAGAGAGAGAGAGAGGAGAGGAAAAGTGCCTGCCACAGAGGCAGGCCAGAGGAAGGGGGAAGAGAATCAGGGGACATTGTTGGTAGGAAATGGGCACTGATGGAGGGATGGGTTCTGGAACACTGTATGACTGAAACCCAAACATGAACATCTTTTTTAATTGTATATCTCATGGTGGTATAATAAAAAAAATTTAAATAATATAATAATAATAAAGAAAATGTGCTCTCTATGTGTAATGGACGCTGGAGTTTGAAGATTGACGATGGAAAATGGATATAAATATGACTGTTGGTTTTGTAGGTTAAATATAAACATGATAATATATTAGATATTCTAGGTTAAATAAAATAGAAATTAACATCAATTTCATCTGTTTCTCTTTACTTTTTAATAGGGCTATTAGAAATGTTTTAATTACTTATGTGACTTACACTGGTTCTTCTATTTGACAAGGCTTCTGATCAACAAAAAAGAAACTTGCTATTTAAAAGTAGATTGTGAACTGGAGCAACAGTACAGTGGGTGGGATGTTTGCTTTGCACATGGTCAACCCAGGTTGGATCCCTGGCATCCCATATCATCCCCCCTGAACACTGCCAGGAGTAATTTCTGAGTGCAAAGCCATGAGTAACACTTGAGCATGGCTACTTGCAACCCAAAAAAGCAAATTAATAATAATAATAATAATAATAATAATAATAATAATAATAATAAAATAGAATGTTTAGTGACAGCAAAACTTTTTTTCTCACCAGAGAGACCCTTTCATTGATCAATTTTTGTCCTGGGGCAGTGGAAGAAATTCAAGGCTCCTAAGGCCAGTAGGACCTCCTTGGTCCCTAAACCACCCCATGGACATCAGCCAGGACAGATTGGTTGACCAGGAGGTTAAAGCTCAAAGGTCTGTGGTATCAGGTCAAGGGTCATACTGTCTCCCATAACTAGAATACTTCATTTTTTCTCCTACAATGTAAATTTTCCATACAATAGGATACTACTTTTGGGGGGTGCTTTCTTTGAGTGGGGGGGTCACACCCAGCAATGCTCAGGGGTTACTCCTGGCTCTGCACTCAGGAATTATTCCTGGCAGTGTTGTGTGAACCATATGGGATGCTGGGTCAGCCTGTGCAAGACAAACACCCTACCCACTGTGCTATAGTTCTGGCCCCTGACACTGTATTCCTAGATTCAAAACAGCTCTCAATCTGTTTAAAAGTAGGCTTTCTCTTATGACGTTCAGAGAAATGTGTAAAAGTCTGGAAATTTTCCCCAATAGCAACATGTAAAAGGGAGCTTCTCAGTAGAAGGGGATCCCTCCTTGAGACAGACCCAAGTCTTACTGGGGTGATGTGTTAGCAGCACCCCATAAGAAGCCTCTTCTTCCTGCTCCCTGATAGCCTCGAGTATTCTGGGACTCAAGAAAAAGCAGCCACTGCCATATTAGGAACTTCTGATACTTTTATTAGCGAGGAGAAAGCCCACTGTTCTGCCGGATTAAACTCCCTATTGCATAAGGGAAATGTTTTTTAAAATATTAACTTTGCAGAAGAAAAACCAAAATGCTCCCCAAAGTGAATGGAAAAGAGGCTTGAAAGCAAGAAGAGTCTCAAGGTCTGGGACACCATAAGTGTCACTCAGAAAATAAATGTCACAGAGAAAAGGTCCCTTGCAAGCACGTCACAGCTCCCTGTCCTTAAGCTTTTGACATTTTTTTTTTTGCTTTTTGGGTTACAGGATCAGGGGTTAGTCCTGGGTCCTCGCTCAAAAAATTATTCCAGGCAGTGCTTGCTGGACCATATGGGATCCCGGGATTGAACCTGGTTCAGTCACATGCAAGGCAAACACCTGACCTGCTGTGCTAACGCTCCGGCCCAAGCTTTTTGACAATTTAAAGGGAGGTAGCTTTCCCATGGCAAAGGGAAAGTGTCAATAGACTTCAATAAGTCTATATGAGTCTCTGTGGGATGAACTGGATTTATCTCCAATTTGAGTCTCCACTTCTCTTTATCCTCCCTCACACACACAAACACAAACACCATACACACACACACACACACACACATGCACAATCACACAAATGACTCCATGAATGCTCTTCTGAATTCTGGGAAAATTTCCTTCAGGGTGACCATAGCCCAAGCACCTCAAAGATGTGGATACCCAATGTACAGTCCTCCTTGTCCCTTGTGGTGAAGAGAAATCTTGGGGGTTTGGGTAACCTGCCCCCAGAGAGGGTGGGGAGAATGCCCTAACTCAGAAGTTTGCCCATGATCCAACTTGGGTAATGAGGCTAGTCTGTATCGGTGCCATACAGCTATCTGGGTTTGGCACAACACTTCAAACTGACTTCTGTGATAAGCGGACCTGGCTTCCCAAAGCAATCTGTGTTTATTCCTAGGACCTTATTAAAACCTAACTCCTATGTTACATTACCTGGCAAGGGGACTGAGGTAGCAGATGAAATCAATGCTGTAACCATTGATTAACCAACTGACCTCAAATTTACGAAAGCAACCTGACTTATCCAAGTGGACTCAATGTGACTGAAGCTGAACACGGTCCCACGGGCTGGTACACTAGAAAGCCAAAAACTGTCACAAGGGCTTTAGAAGAAGGAAAGTATTTTTGAAGAAATAAAACAAGAGCATTTTTATTGCAGCCTAGCATGTAAGGGAACAGTGGGAGCAATGATCAGGTTAGAGAGTCTCTCTAATGCCTCCTTGTTAATTTGATTTAAAGACCTTTATGTAGGTAGACAAGCCTGTACTTAAACCTTGTCTGTTTCCTGAATAACTGGAAAGGGTTTCAGGGATAAACAAGATGGAGTTTGAGGTCATCTGATCATTTAGCATTGATGATGATGTGATTTTTAATGCATCTCCCTTTTTTTCTGTGCCAGGGATTGAATTCTGGGCCTCATATGAGCAAGGCAATTTTGTACCACTGAGCCATAACCCTGGCCCCAACACTTCTTACTTGCAACATTCCTTAGTGGAAGGCAGAAGGCAAGAGAAGCAGAAGAGAGAGGGTGAGTTTCTGCAAGATCTATTTTTTGTAAATTCAGCTTTAACACATTGCTTCTTCTGAAGTACAGTTTCTGCAAGCATCTGGAAAAAGAGAGAGGGGAGAGAGAGGGGAAGAAAGAAGGGGGAAGGAGACAAAGGATAGAGAGAGAGAGAGAATAGATCATCCTTTTGCCTAATACAATTTATCAATTTATCAATGTCAGGTCACTTTGTTTCTCTAGGACGGTGTCAGGTAGCTCTGGGTCCTTGCATGGTTTCATAATCATAGACACAATCAAAGCAAGAGGAGGACACAGACGTCAGTGATGCTCTATGAGAGAGACTCAGCCCATTTTGCTGGCTTTGCAGAAGGTGCCTAGAAGGAATCTGGGCACCAGATTCCTTGGAATGTGAAGTTAGAATGTGAACTTCCAACCTCCAGAACTAGAAGCTGAAAACCGTGTTTGTGTGTGTGCTTTTTTTTTTAATTTAGGAACCATGATTTACAACGTATACAAATTTTCAACACCTGTCCCATAACCAGTATCAACTTCCCTCCAACAATGTCGTCATTTTCCCTCCCACCTCCCAGTTTGTCTCCTTGTCAGGCATATTTTTAAGTGTGGTTGTTGTAGTTTATTGTATTATAGTTATTGTAGCTTATGTAGTTATTGTAGTTCAATAACCAAATAACCACACTTTGTCATTGAACTCATGCTTGGTTCTATGGTTCAAAGATACAATTAAAATCCACAAATTGTAAGAGAAGGAGGAGAGAGAGAGAAAGAGATAGAGAGAGAGAGAGAGAAAAGAGATAAAGAACCTGCCATAGAGGTAGGCTAGGGAATGGGGGGGAGGGAACCAGGGTCATTGGTGGTGGGAAATGTGCACTGGTGGAGGGATGGGTGCTGGAAAACTGTATGGCCGAAATCCAAACTTGAACATTTTTGTAATTGTTTATTTTTATTTATGGTGGTATAATAATAAAATATGACCTTGGACTGGCCACATTGGGAGACTCCCAAGGACACCGCTCTGCCCCATGTCTCAGAGTCTCTGGACCAGCATACCTGGGCCGGATTGAGGCAGAAACTGCGGCCGGGTGGGTGGCGATGATCCAGGCTGTGATGGGGCTGGTCGGTTGCTTGGTGCCCAGCCGTTCATGAAGCAATCGGGAGGCATGGGGTTCCAGCCTTGGCCTCCGGCCCAGGCAGAACCTCACAACAAGCCAGGCGGCCCCACCCACTCCATGGGCGCCGCCATTTTCCACATTGGACTTCCCTCTGAGACTCACCCAGCCGACCAGCCCACAGCACCGGATCATCGACACCCACCCCTGGGCAGTTTTCCTCCAATCCGGCCCAGGTATGCTGGCAGAGACCTCTCAGACATGGGGCAGAGCGGTTCCTTGCTCTCCCTGTGCCCAGCCGCTCATGAGGCAGTCGGGAGGCATGGTGGGTTCCAGCCTTGGCCCACCACCCCGGCAGAACCTCACAACAAGCCAGGCGACCCCCCCACCCACTCCATGGGCGCCGCCATTTTCCACATTGGACTTCCCTCTCATCAGAACTCCACCCAGCCGACCAGCCCATCACAGCCCGGATCATCGACACCCACCCTGGAGCAGTTTCTTCCTCAATCCGCCCAGGTATGCTGGTCCAGAGACTCTCAGACATGGGGCAGAGCGGTTCCTTGCTCTCCCTGTGCCCAGCCGTTCATGAGGCAGTCGGGAGGCATGGTGGGTTCCAGCCTTGGCCCACCACCCCGGCAGAACCTCACAACAAGCCAGACGACCCCCCACCCACTCCATGGGCGCCGCCATTTTCCACATCGGACTTCCCTCTCATCAGAACTCCACCCAGCCGACCAGCCCATCACAGCCCGGCTGCGCAGCCGCTAGCGGCCACGCGGTTCATCAATAAAGGCTTTATTTGGAGGTGTTTAAAGAGTATGCCTCCCGCACGGCAAGCCTAGCAAGCTGCTCGTGTTGTATTTGTATGCCAAATGCCAGTAAAATTATATTAGATCATTCGCATGACCTAGTATAATGGTTTGAGGCTCTTTATGTTCCTGTCCCAAGCCGATGCCCTTGGCTCTACTGGCATGAGACAGGACATATGGAGATATTACTGGTGCCCGCTCTAGCAAATAGATGATTAACGGGAAGATCGTGATGGAATAAAATATATTTTAAAAATTAAAAATAAAAGGAGCACCTCATTACCACGTGTGTTCAAAGACGCTGCCCCCTGCCCTGTTACCTTCCAACCCACTTCTTTTACTCCCTTACTTTAGAAAATTGCTTCCCACTACCAAGTTGGTGATATTTTATCACAGTCACAATAGGAAACTGATAGATCATCATTCCAAAATCCCTACCTTACCACTAGAGCAGATTATGAAAAAACAAAGCAGGGTTTCTCTGCACGCAGAGGCCTGGTTCCACACTACATGTGTTTGCTTCAGAGGGTCTCGCCTTTCTTTCCCGTTTCAGCCTGGAACATTCAACTTCATGCTCCAACCTCTTCCTGTATCTTTCATTTCAAACTCACCTCCCACCCACAAAGCCAAGGGAGAGAGCCACAAAGCACTAAAAGCAAATAAAGCAATTTCATTTATCTACTGTTGTGTTCTTACTGATAATAACTGAAAAGAGGAATTGAAATACGGGTCTCCCAAAGAGGAATTGAAAGAGCTATGCTTGGAATATCACACCTCACTTAAGTGAGAGAAGGAATTGGAGTTCCAGACTCCATCACTGTTCCAGAGTAAGGGACGTTGTCTCGTTTGCCAAGGCATTGAAAATCAGATGGACTGGACATGTAATGTGATTTGGAGACAACCGCTGGACTAGAGCTATTACTGACTGGATCCCATGGGACGTCAAAAGATCACGTGGCCGCCCACCTACAAGATGGTCAGACTTCTTCATCAAGACCCTGAATGAACGGTTTGAGGCTCTTTGTATTCCTGAAGCAACCAGATGCCATTGGGCTACACTGGCACGTGAGAGTCAAATAGAAATGTTACTGGTGCCCGCTCTAGCAAATAGATAAATAACGAGATATCAAGTAATCAAGTGATCAAGTGACTGTTGCGTTGTAGGCCAAGAGTTGATGTTTTTTCCAACATTCATCCAGAGGATAAGAGAGACTGTATAGAGGTTACTGCATAAGCTTTGCATGAAGCAACCTTGAAACAAGCCCAGGTGTCCCATGAGAGTGAGTCCTGAAGGTCTCAGAAGCACTGAGGTGGTCAGGGTAATCCCCAGAACTACAGCTCCCAGTACTGGCACCAAACCGCTGGCCAGGAACTTCTAGGAGCGGCTTGGTACCTCCAGAGCACCATGGGAGAGACCCCAAAACAGCAGCTGTCATTCACCCCCCTCGTAGGTTCTGAAGATGAGGATGACAGAACTTTCTTCATAGTCACACATAATAACTCAGTTTATTGGCACAGAATGACAGAGAATTTGGTGCCCCTTGCCCTTAGGTCAAGTTCCTAAGCTCCTTTTCTAGTCTCAAAGTTTCTGCCAATCAAACATTTCCTGAATGTTCTGAGCCCCATCACATGGAAGAGTTTCTCACAAGGTTATTGTCTCCCTTGTCCTGTACTTTCTGCTCACCTCTTCTTCACTGGTCCACACTACATCCTGATATCCCCGACTCAGACTGTGTCAGGCTTTTGCCCTCACCCCACATTCAGGCCTGGTACCTGGCAACATACAGCTCAAGAACTGACTTGGTCTGGGCTGAGGCCGGCACTCTCTGAAAACCTGTGATTGCCAAAAGTCTTTTTTGCTTGGGGCTGATGTGCCCGAAGTCTGCAGTGCCGGCCTCAGCAGACTTCCTGCATCAACCTCTGGTCAAGCAGAGCCCTTGTACCCTGGGTACTCCATGCCCAAGCCACCCAGTAAGATTGAGCAATCCCCTCAGTTCCCTAACAGGCGGAGCACTGGAGAGCTCTCAGGGTCCTTGAGTTTCCTTCCAACATCATCACTTCCCCAGACACTGTAGAAGGTCTCCCAGCCCACCACAACTAGAAGATGCCTGTCTGCAGCCTAAACTCAAGGCAAGGCTAACTCTCAACTAAAGCATGGGGCCACTGTAAGGTCAATGGGGCTGCAACCCTCTATCACCACCGTGTATGTTTGACGCCCAGACTGTTCCCTGCACCCTCCAGCCTGGGAGCAGGGGTCTATAGGCTCCTGCTTGCCTGCCCCCTCCAGCCTCAGTGTTCATGTACACCAGCCAAGATCCGAACATGTGACCTCAGTGACCTGTGCTCTTTCCACAAAAGTATTCCAGCTATTGCATTTGGCCTTCCCTTTGCCTGCTTCCCCCAAGGCTGTTCCCCCTTCCTCCTAATTATGCAGTAAGGAACAACTGTGCTAACTGAAATTGGGGCGGCTACTTGCCTCTAAAAAGCAATAATTAGCCCCATGGGAAACACAAATACTTGCAGAGTTCCCCAGCTCCCTCGACTGCCGCTGGAAGCAGGCCACCTCGGGAAGCCCAGCTCTTGGGGTGCAATCTGGAATGCATATGCTGCCCTTCAGTCATTGCCTCCATCAAACGGAGGGCGGCTGAGGGCCGGGAAGGCCTCTTGGCTTCTCTGAAAGTCCCCGTTGGCATGAATGTCCTCGTTATAAAGAGATGTTGTGTTTGCAGGTAACCGGCAGCCCCCTGCGCATCTGGGAACACTTTGAATGATTGCTGGGGAGAAGAAATTTGGGTCATAACTAATGATCAACATCCCCTTTTAATCAAATGAAGCCGTCATAATGCGTCTATCCTCCAGGGGAACAAGGCCCTTTCACCCCGGGAGCTCTGCGGTAGCATTAACCTCTTCGGGTAAAACTCTTGCCCAGGTAGGAGCCCCTGGTGGACACCAGCTCCCGGGCTGAACAGCCTCACCATGTTCTCACATGTTCCCCTGGGCTGGGTGAAATGCAAAATTCTCACCCAGGCATCAGAATCACCTGCGAGGCCATCAAAGTCCAGGCTGCTGACCGTGCCAGAGATTTTTGACTCAGCAAATCTGAAATGGAGCTAACATATTTTTAAATCTGACAAGTCCCTGAATTAGGATGACTTGGAACCCACTCCTGGAGAACCAGCCTGAGTGTTGGAAGAGCCAATGTCTCTGTAGTTTATCTTCTCTGTGCAATACCCTTTTGCAAACATCCTGTGGTTCAACCTTCACAGAAATCTTCAGGAGTCAGTTATTGGCCCCATTTCACAGAAGTAAACACTGAGGCTCAAAGAAATAGCAGGACTTGCCTAAGACCTTAATGCCATGTATCTGATGTGAAAGGGCTATGATGTAGGACCCAGGACTACATGATGTACTGCAACAGTGACCAGAGAGATTCACACACAGCACCTTAGAGTACATAGAGGGGAGAATCTGTCTGCCTGGGAAATGGGCAAAACCATTCCTCAGCCTTGAGTCTGGATCTGGGTGTCTGCTGCCTACATTGGTGCCTGGTCTCTGTACATGGAATGCAGCAAACTGAATCCTCTGGAAACACATAGAAATATTCTCTCTGGTCCTCCCCTGCCCAAAACAAGTTTTTCATTCAATCCCCTGCACTTAGCTGCCTGTCCACACTCTCATTGTCATTTTACTTATCCTGGACCTCCCAGGTCAGCCTCTCCCCCTCTGTCCTTATCAAGAAGTGACTCTTCTTCTCTGAATTCTAGGACATATCTGCACCCCATCCCTGGGTGTCTGTTAAGAAATAGGTTGGAGTTTCCCAAAACAGTTAAGTTCAGGGCTAGAGACCCAAAGGTCTTGCTGAATTCTCAGAGGAGGTTTCTGAAGAACCTGGTCATATACTGCACCCCAAAACCAACACATTGCCCACCATGCTTGAATCTGCTCCCTTAATTAAAGCTATGAAGACTTGCTATGGGCAAGGGAGAGGAGAAAGAAGGGAAACTTGGGCACTGCATAGTGCTTCAGCAGTGTGGCAGGCCTGGTCTTGAGCACTGTATAGCGCACAACTCACTGCCTACTCCCACAACTGAGAGGTCAACACACCATTGTCTCGCCATCTACAGGGAGGAAACTGGGCCACAGAAGGGCTGTTACCTGTCCCTGTGGGATGCAGACACTAAATAGAGAACCAGGCTGTTAAGGCAACTTTCAAGCCCCAGAAGTCATGCTTATGTCTATGTGGTCTGCACAGAAAGAAAAAGTGGCAAGGAATGATCAAATCAAGGCTGGAGAGATAGTACAGCCAGTAGGGCACTTGCCTTGCACACAACCGAGGACCAATCCCCAGCACCCTACATGGTACTCTGAGCCCTTCAGAGTTATTCCTAAGCACAGAGCCTGGAATAAGCCCTGAGCTGGGTATGGCCCCAAAACAAACAAACCAAAAATAATTCCCAACAAAGGGTTGTGAGAGGGGGGGCTTTTTGCTTACCCTTCAGGTTGCTGTGATAGATTCCAATACAGTCTTACTGAGGGCTCCACTTGACATAACACCCTCCCCACACCCCCTGGCAGTCCAGAAGACTTGAGAGGCCAAGGGTGAAAACCATTAAGGGGCATATTGGAGTACTGGTTCCCTTGTTCCCCAGAACCTGGCCCTATAAAGAGGGATCACTTCTCCCAGTCAAGGGCTCTAGGAAGCCCTTGGTGAAGATGGAGTGGAGGCCAGAAGCATCTTGGCACAACATGCTTCAATATCCAAAGTTTATTCTTTTCTTTCTGGAGGGACCCACACGCTGCCAACTAGACCTGCAGGCTCACTTTGGGAACCTGCTGAGGGTCACAAAGACACCTTGGTGCTTTGTGCCATGCAGTGCCAAGGATCAAATCTGGAGCCTCAGGCTGCAAGGCAGGTGTTCCAGTCCTGAGCTGTCTCCCTCCGCCCTCAACACCCCCAGGTTAGACAATATTTCAGAGGTGAATTAAGCAGGACCACCCAAGGGTTTCATTCAGGCAGGGCCACTAAACAGATTTAGGTCCCTAACGATGCTCTGTCTCTTTCCACTCCCACAGTTTGCCCCAGAGCACCCCACTGCACCCTCCACCAAGTCTTGTTCCCATTATTGGCTCATCAGAGTTTATCCCAGTCATTTCCAGATTCCAAACTGGCGCTGTGCCCACCTTGCCCCACATTCTGCAGTTCTATACCCCACAGCTCCTCCAAGCCCCACTTCCTTTGGCAAGTAGCTGATGTTCATCTTGCAGCCTTTGGTACCCTTTGCTTGGGTCAGACTGGAAGATGCTCTCTATCAGGATGGAATATTGCCAGTTGCTTCGATAGTAATGTGTCCTCTGAGCCCTCAAGCTAGTTTTGCACCTTAAAGAGCCACTTTTCAGAGCCCTGAAAAGTGGAAAGAGGTGAAAGAGTCTATCAGCATAAGGCCTGAGTGGTGCTAGTGTGTAACTCCTGGCATGACCAGGCTGTAATAGGCCACCAGGCATGTCCATCTGCCCAAGGGCCTTGAGAATGTGTCCATATTGGGCATGTGAGCTAACAGGTGAGTCTCTCTCACCCACCAGTAACTAGAAACCTAAAAGCAGAGATCTTCAGGTCAATTAATTATTTGAATATAGTAAGTATCATGGGGGCAGGAGGGAGGCAGAAAACAGCGTGCTGAGTAACTTCACCAGATGCCCGCCGGTGGCATTCATATCTATTGTCTGTACTGCGTAGTCTACATAACCAATGTGATGGGGGGTATGTATGCCTCTACTAAGAAGATGAGGAAACAAAATCAGAGAGTAAGCAAATCAGGGGAGGTCCCACAGCAGACCTCAAACCCAGATTTACATGACACCTCTCAAAACCCAAGCTCCTCTAAAAGGTCCATGAGAAAATGGAATAGGAAAAGGAACATGATCAAATGCTCAAAGAAAGACTTTCGGATTGCTATTGATTTGCTTTATTGACACCTAAAAGTGCCCAGGGCGAACTCCTGGCTCTGTTCTCAAGGAACACTCCTGGCAGTGTTCAGTGTAACCATATGTAGTGTCAGGGATTGAGCCTAAGTCAGCTGCTTGCAAAGTACACACCTTAAGGCCCACACAGTCTCATGGAGGGAAGATTGATTTTAGAATTGTTTTGGTAAAAAATGTCTTGGAGGAGGGGGTAAGTTAGAGGGGAATGGGATGAGGTGATGGAAGGCAAAAAAGAAATACCAGAGAAGTGACAGCGTGGGATGAGAGAATGAGAAGCTCTGAAAGTGTTAGGGGACAGTAAGGAAACCCCTCACCCTCAGCATGGAAGGTCAGAGGACTAGAAAGATTCATGGCTGGTGGTATTTTGTTCTTGGGTAAAGAGTGGGGCCAGGTGGTGCCATTAAAGCCTTGTGAACAGAAGGGCTTGGTAGAAGGCAACTACCTAGAGAAGAACTTGGCTGGGCTGAGCAGCAAAGACCAGGAGAAGATGCCACCTTAGCAAGCTGTGACTATCCCCAACCATTCTATCAGCTTAGTGAGTCGATGAATTTCAGGGTTATGAATATCTGGCAGTTGGGATGCTTCTTTTTTCAATCTAAACTACATTTCGTTAAGGTATGATTTTCCAAATGCCAGGAGAAAATAAGTTTGTTCGTCCCCAACTGTGAACCAACCATGAACCAATTACAAGAATAGAGAAACATCTTGCCTCTGCCCAAACAGCCATAAAATCATGTTCTTGGTTCAAGAAACCAGGGCAAGGAGTAGCTTCTGAAGCAAGCTTCCACTTAACCATGCAGCTTTCTGTTAAGAAATTCAGTCTCCCTTCACTGGATCTATTTTAAATAACATAATGAGGGTCCTGCAACCCTGTCCTCCCACCTTCTCAAGAATGCACCCCTAAATTGCCTCAAGATGTCCCAGGAACATCAAAGGCAAGGAGAATTATTCTTGGGCTATACCATCGGATACAAATCTCGATGCACCACTGCTGGAAACAAAAACCCAGGACAGCTCCGCAGTGCCCATAAAAAAAATATGGACTCAGAAGATGAACTGACTCCCAGGCTGCGATGCTTTCACCAACAATTAACATGGCCAGTTTCACTAAAGAAAGAGGAACAAAAAGCTGCCTTTATTAATGCTTCTTGCCAAATTTCCCATCAGGCCTGAAGAAGACACACAGGCCTCCTCTGCTCTGGCCTTGAACTAAACACTGCTGCTTTCTTAAAGACAACCTGCCATGTCTGAAGATGGTCCCATTGGGAAAAATGATGATCCTGGTTCCCACCCAAATATTCAACTCCTGTTACTTCCATGCTCCAGGTTGAACCCATAGACCAGACCTTGAAATGTCTCTGACTCCTTCCCCTGCCTCATCCTACCTTCAAATTCTCACTATGATGCAGGAGGGGCCAAAAAAGCGGATAGGAAATATACATCAGGGATTGTCTTAACATCTAGAGCATCTGAAGCTCAGATCACTGCCACTGAGATGTTTGTTAAAACAGCTAGAACAGCCTTCCATGGCAGGAGCTAGAAGGAGGAGCAACAGCTCCGAGCTGGGATATGGCTCTAGCTGTTTCATTTAGAGATGGAGACTAAGGGTCAAAAAGAGAGTGTTCTCAGGACTAGAGCAATAGTACAGAGGGCAAAATTTTGCCTTGCACTCAGCTGACCTGGGTTCGATCCCCATCATCCCATATGTTTCCCCAAGTCTGCCAGAGTGATTCCTAAGTACAGAGCCAGGAGTAAGCACTGAGCACCATTGGGTTTGGTCCAAAATCTAAAATAATTAAATAAATATCTAAATTTAAAAAAAGAATATTCTGCCATTTCTCATGCTGCCGTCAAAGCTCACTTGACTCACAATCTCATCCTTCAGCTGAGATGCCAAAACCTTGGCTCACATACCTTGTCTCCACTGTCAGCAAATCTTTGTGTAGCCTGTGCGTCAGCTTCTTATGAATGTGTGCAGAGCAGTAAAGGGTGACCCCTGTCAAGGAAAGAATACTTTTCTTAAATATCTTTTTTTTTTTGGTTAGTTAATACATTCACATGGGAAAAACTATAGAGGGCGTGGAAAAGGATGTCCATCACCAGTACTTAATTCCTTAAAATAAATAAATAAACAGACAAATAAATAATGTTTTTTCAATAATAGAGTCTCCTCTGTATTACTGAAGGGAGCATGGGTTTTGGCCCTGGTCCACCATCCCAATAGAGCCTCGGAAGAAGCCAGAGGAGCCCCTGCACCATGACGGCAGCCATTTTCAACGTCCAGACTCCACAACTTGTCAGAGCCCCACCCTCAAGAGAAGCCTATCTCAAGCTCAGGTATGCTGATCTCAGCAGCTAAAGTCAACAGGCTTCTATGGAGATGGAGCTGGTGTTTTTCCCCTACCTCTGTCCCATCTGGGAGGCCCGGTAGACCTGCCCATGAACTGCCCTCGGGTTGTTGGCTCTGAACCAGAGACACAGATACACAGGGCAGAGCTGCTACTGGCTCTGCCCATTGCACACAACGGCAGAGTCTGGCAAGCTATCTGTGTCATATTTGATATGCCAAAAACAGTAACAATAATAGACCGCATTCCCATAACCTTAAGAAATGGTTTCAGGCACTTCGTGTTCCTGGAGCAAGTAGATGCCCTTGGACTACACTAGCACAGGACAGGGACAAATGGAGACATTACTGGCAACCGCTTGAGCAAACTGACAAACAATAGAAAGACAAGTGATACAGAGTCTCCTATAATAGAGCTTCCTTTTCCAAATCTGAGATTCTGCCTTTGGACTCCAAGAGTCCCCATCCACCCATTTAATACACATGCACACACACAGCTATACACACATATTTCCAGGGAATGAATCAAACCCTCATCCCACCTCGTGTTCTGTGGCTGCCACAAGAAGTGACAGGCCAGAGCTGTGAGCCCAGACTCCACTGGGTGGTTCCCTTGTACCCAGCACTCTCCAGTCACCCCCTGACTTCCCAAGAGACTCCTTTCCATCCTGCTCCTTTCTAGCTCTCTCGTCCTCCCCTGCTACAGAATTCCAAACATTCCCTTTGGAGTTGGGCATCCAGCCCCAACCCAGTCCCATGTACCGTAGACCTACCTACATCACTTGCAGCTGCAGTTTTTAGTTGGTCTGCTTTGAGCTCAGGGCAGAGATGGTGAAGTCCATCTTTCCCAATCTAAGGACCAGAATGCCCACAAAGGTGTTCTAAGTGCTGCTGGATCAATGGGTGAGTGCATTGATCACCCACCCAAGCAGCCACCAGGGAATGATTGTATGGTTACATCCCCATCATTTGTCACTTGTCACTTGTCTTGCTGTTCAGCAATTTGCTCAAGCAGACACCAGTAACATCTCCATTCATTGGGAATGAGGTTCATTATTGTTATTGTTTTTGGCATATAGAATACACCACAGGTAGCTTGCCAGGCTCTGCGTGGCTCTGGAGTCATCCCAGGGGGCCCAGACTTTTCTTTTTTGTGTATCCCCATAGAAGTACTAAAGACAAATGGTCAGAAGGTGTCCCCAAGGACCATTCAGATCTAATATGTCCCGTGTGAATTGGGTTGGCACCACTTTCCCAGATGGTGCCAATCTGTTAGCATGGTCATGGAAGAAGCTTGCTGAGGGGAACAGTCAGTCCTGTCCTGTGAGGAATGGTCATGATCCCCTAACCTAATGGGCTCTTTCTCTTTGGAATTTGAAGTCTCCTCAATGGTCATGTCCTGAGATCTAGAACCCCCCCATCTCCTTAGGCTCAGAATCCAGGACTCACTTTTACCAGGTGCAGCAGGCACTTAGTATAACTGTAGGCACCCAGCAGGGATCTTTTCCCTACACTTGGCCCCACCTCTTCCCAGAAAAAGATAATTCAGTGAGGGACAAATTGTATTTTCCCTGAGTTTGAGATAAAAAACTATCCTATAAAAGTCTAATCAAGCAGAGCAAATCAAGCAGTGGTGTGGCCCCACAAATGAGTGTGAACACATGGTGGTCTTTGAGGGGATGCCCCAGTCTCTCTCCCAGAGCAGAAAAGGGGTAGACAGTCACCACTGAGATTCCTCTTTGAATTCCTCCATTCTTAGGCCATACATAGCCATGCCAAAATCATAGTTCGCAGTCTGGGACTCTCTAAAGCTGAGAATTACTCTTATTGGGAGGGGAGGGGCGATGGGTTGGCCATTCCAGGACAAACTCAAGGATTTCTTCCTGGCTCTGTGCTCAGGGATCACTCCTGAAAGACTCAGGGTCCATATAGGGTGCTTGGGATCAAACCCAGGTAGCGACATGTGAGGCAAACACCCTACCTGCTATATTATGCCTCTCACTATTTGTTTTTTGGTCATTACAGTTCAGATTCCAATAGTATTGAAGTTTATAGCATTAATTCACAAAGGCACCACACACCATCATCACCAAAGGACCACTGGCCCTCTGCCCAGTCCCTATATCACCTTTTCTCTGACCTTTCTTCCCTACCTCCCACACCCACCACCACTATTTGTCAGCTAGCCATTGGTCACGTATGTTTTCCCCACATTAGCTATTGTGTTCCAGACCACCCACCTACATCCCTGTGTTCATCACCAAATTTCAATTAAAAAATCTTATGATATTTTCCATTATCTCCCAATCTGCCCTCTCACTGCACAAATGGGAAAACCCATCTCCAGTTTCTGCATCCCAGGCTGCTCCTTGTTGGCTTGTGGAACTTTGACACAGCTTTGGTGTGAGGATCCCCAGTGGTCAGGGTCTGGGCAGGTGGCTGAAAACCTAAGGATGGTCCCCATTACCAGGGCTGGCTTCCTGCTGAGGCCACCAAGTGGAGGAAACAATAATGGAGATGGAAAAGGCATTCTGCATTTGACCTTCTGCCACCCCACCGCTTTTCAGTAGAACTCGATAGGGATCGGTCACATCTGCTCTCAATAGCAAATGTAAAAAATGACCTGCAGCTTTAAGGTCTGAAAAGCATAAACTTATGCTTTAAAAAAATGACAAAAAATTCATGCACCCCATAGCATGATGTCATTTAAATGCACACACGCTGCAATAACAATCATCTGCCGGGGCCCATGCCCTGGACCTGAGCTCTCCCCTCCTGGGAACATGAAGCAGATCTGGTCCCCCTGCCTGGTGGCCATGCGGACAGCCACATTTCAGGCCTGTGTAATCAGGGCCAAGCTGCTGCCGGCCTCCACTCGGCCCCTGAGCTACAGCGGGTATCAACTTACCTCACTCCCCACTTCAAACACTCCATAAGCTACAGGAAGGCTGATGGGAAGCACATTCTGGAAAGACCAGGACAGGCTCTGCTCTGCCAGGGACCCAGGGAGCAGCCCAGAGCTGGCCAGAGGTCGCCAAGCCTTTAGAAAGTAGGAAATCCTCATCAGCCCTGTAACACTGCCCTGCGGGCCACTGCAAGAGCCCACCTGGATGTAGTTCAGGCTGACCTGCCTAGCTGGTGTCTGATGGAAGTTCAATGAGCTCATGAGGCCACCTGCTACAGCACCCAGGCCTCACTGCCACCCTCACCCTCACTTTTCCCAGGCTCGACCAGGAGCCCCTAATATGTGGAAATGGAGAAGAGAAACTTAAGGGCCCTGAAAATACTCTCAGGTTGAGCCCCAGGCGTCTTGGTCCCACACACTCTGGAGATGCTCTGTTCTAAACTGCCTTGTTCCTGAACCAGGATGTGGCCCTTGAGGAAATCACAGAACCTTTAGGAGGGTAAGCTTTGCCCAGTGCATACGCTCAACATTGCACAGCCAGCATGGAAGGAAGTGTGCCAATCCCTATGATTAGATCACTTTTCTCAACTGCTCTTTGCGTCAATCCTCACTCAGAGCCCATGAGGGGACAGTGAGCCTACATTCTTCTTTGAGACATAAACCAAGTGAGCCCAGATGCACTACACACCTTCTCTGGGCACCCGAACCAGGCTGGGCACTCACACCTGTCTCTCCTCCCTGAGCAGTCCCACAGCTCAGGCAGACAGGGGCAACCCTGGGAGGCTCAGGAGGCAGCTGGTGGCAGTCCCATCTGCTTCCACAATACCCTGAGCCTCCCAGAGGGACCAGAAGCTTGCAGAGCCCCACAGACCGGAAGGCAGACATCACAGGGCCTCCCACTCCTGCCAGGGGTGCTAGTTCTGTAGCCCAAGCAGCTGAACTTGAGAACTTTCCCGTGGAAGGGCAGTCCCAGAAGCTGGGTGGTTCCTAAGCCAGAGGAACACGGCTTCATCTGTCTGTTCCCAAGGCCCAGATGATTCAAACACAGACCCTCCCTCAAATGGCTCCTAAACACTCTGAAGACTTAAAAACAAGCTCCCGCTCCCCTCCTTGTGTGAGTGACATCGAGCAGGAAATGCAGTGAATGCAAGAACATAGTGAAAGGTTTGGCCTGGGAGCATCCGAGATCTTGACAGTGGAGCAGGGCTACTGCGTGTGAGAAGCGCCTTTCCAGTCATTGCTAAGTGCCTGGGAAAGTTGGGTGCCCATGTGCAGGTGTGACCTCTGGCCCCAGATCCTACTCTCTCATCACAAACAAAACATTTCCTCTATGAAGACCACTGGTGCAAAAGAAGTGATAAGTCTGGAAGCCAAGCAAGACAGAGGTAGGAAGACGGCCACAGTATAATGGCAGGATTGAATCTCACAGCTCAGAGGGAGTCAGGGAAAGCTTTACAGAAGCAGCATGAGGGGCTGCGTGATGAAAGAGGCTAAGAGAGAAATGCTAAGAGAGCCACAACTGGACGTCAGTGATGAGCCAGTTCCACAGTGGAGACCCACTGGCATGCAGGGACCATGATGCAGACTCATGCTCTATCCTCAGCCCCCAAACTCAGTTGATCAGTACTACAGGGCTAACTCAGTGGCCAGGGACCTCCTGCAATCAACAGGAGTCAAAGTCTGCCCAGGCACCAAGGAAAGTTCAGGGGGACCATGGAGATATCCCCAAATTTGGACTAAACAAACAGCTCTTCACTGCCTTCTGCACTTGATACATAGCTTCTCTCTAAGTCAGCAAGAAGCCATCACTAAGGCTATGAGAAAATAAACAAAGGGAATCTAATTTCCAGGGACACTTGGGCTCCAAGAAGAAGAACAGCGTGCTCAGATGGGTCCTCTCCTCCCGAGCCTGCCAGCCAGGCTGGGGGAGGAGGGGGAGGAATCTCACAGCCACAGTGCCGGCACACTCAGAGGAACTTGCTGCCAATGCTGGAGCCATAGAGTCACGCTCAGGTTCCCTGGGGACACTCCAGCACTGGGGAAACCAGGGGTGTGTCCACAGAAATCCGAAAGAGATGCCAGAGAACTCCAGCCTTCCCCTGAGCCAAGAGCTCAAGCCAGCAAGCATTGTCTATCTGGGTCCCCTCAGTGTGTAGCATCAGAACCCAATGACCGCCCCCTCAGCACACACCGCCTGGCTTCTGAAACAACTGCTCCCCCAGGGCCGGCCTGCTCCCCTTTCTTATTTTCTGGCAGGTCTACAGAGGAGGCAGGAAGCCTCAGCATTCTATCAAGACTGAACTGAGCAAGGACCCCCAGCAGGGCTGTGTAACGTGTGCCATCGATAACAAAGCCAGGCTCCCAGGGTCAGGGAGCCCTCTGCGTTCTCCAAAGGAAAATAAGCACTTCTGAAGCATCAAAGCCACTAGCAAAGCAATAGTGGCTTATCCTGAGAGGTCTGTTTGGCAGAGCTGGTGGCTGGGCTCTGCCTGCTATGTGGGTCTGAGAGTTGCCCCAGTGACGCTAAAGCACATCACTGGTGGTTTTGTTGCATGTGGCTTATGGCACAAGCTGTTGGCTCTTGGAGGATGGGAATATCAGGGTTCAACAACACAGTTACTATCCTCATTCGGCTCACACATTATTACAATAGAGAACAGGGGTTGGGGGCACTGATTTCAAGTCTGTGGAGGGAGATTAATACAGGCAGCCCAAGACAGTTCAACCTCCACAGAGAACTCACAAAAGACAACAGCATAAAACAACAGATAAATGGCTTGAACAGAGCCGGGTTCCTCCTTGCAGAGTCAGAGGAGAAAGCTCAGGCCCAAAACCAGGCTCTGCATTGTCTGGGGAGATAAGGACATACCTCTCCCCTCTTAGGAACCCCCTCCTGCTCACTTGTGCATAAGAATAGGCTTGGTCAGGTGAATTTCAGTTACCTGCTCAGGGCTGATAAAAGGGCAGAGATGACACAGTTTCATTGGAGGAATGAGGAATGACTGACATTCCTCCTGTGTTCAGCCCAGTAAAAGGGCACAGATTGTGGTGAACTCTGCAAATGCTTGAATCTGTCTATTGCTCCTAAACCCAGAAATCTCTGGATCCAGATAGGTGGATGAGAGAGAGAGAAAGATATGGATGTAGATTCAGGTACAGAAACAGAGCGCTTTGGGGCTGGAGAGTTAAGTTAGTACAGTGGGAAGGATGCTGGCCCTGGATGCAGGCTTGGTCCCTGGCACCATATATGGTCCCCAAGCCCCTCCAGGAGTGATCCCTGAGTGTACATCATGAGTAAACCCTGAGCATTGCTGGATGTTACTAAAAAAATCATGAAGAGGAGATTGGAGGGAGATGGTAGGGGGAGGACGTGAGGAAAGGAGAGGTCAGAGGAGAAAAGGGAAAGAAAGGAAAAGGGGACAGGGAGGGGACAGGAGGAGAGGAAATAGCTTGATTCAGAGATAGAGACAACATTCATTCCAAAACTAACTCCAGAAGCCTTCATATACCTAAATAAAGTCAAGAAAACCAGGCAAGAGTACATTACAGATGGAGAGTGCGTACTGGGAAACAGTCGTAGCATAGAACAAACAGGCACAAGGTCCTGAGTTTGATCCCCAGCACCATATGGCCTCCCATATGGTGCTGGGGATCAAAGCACCCCAAGTGCTTTGCCTCCCAAGTGCCACTACAGTATTGCTGGAGTGACTCTGGTGACACATGCAGCCCTAGCACCACCAGCCACAGCACCATATCACGAGGCTCAGGCTGCTGAGCCAACCACCACTGGAATAGCCACGCATATGCCCAAAAAGGCAGATTGAGCCCCTGTTATAAAGAAGCAGGGGCTAGGCAGACATCCTGGAGGCACTACGAGACACTCTACTGATCATAAAGGAACTGGCAAATGCTACTTCTGCTCACTAAAAGACATTTAAAAAACACACAAGAAAAATATTTGCTGTTTCTACACACAACAAAGAACGAGAATCAAATTATATTGTGAAACTTCCATAAGTGAGCTTGTGTTTGGCATTGCAGGGCAATAGGGTTGGGTCACATCTGGCAGTACTCAGGGCTTACTCCTGGCTCTGTTCTTGGGGATCATTCTCAGTGGGCTCGGGGACCAAATAGAGTGCCAGGGATTGAACTCCATCTAACTACATCTAAAGCAAGTGCCTTAACCTCTGTACTATCTCTCTGACCCATTGTAAGTCTATTTTAGGGGGTTTGTTTTTGTGTTTTTTGACCACACTTGGCAGTGCTCAAGGCTTAGTCCTGGCTCTGCACTCAGGGATCACTCCTGGTAGGACTTAGGGGACCATTCCAGGAATCAAACCCTGATCAGCAGCACTCAAGGCAAGTATCTTACCAGCTGTATAATTGCTCCAGCCCTCATAAGTCTATTCTTAAGAAAATTAAACTTAGAGAAATACTCATAAAAACATTTTATATAAAATAAATCCATATGACCAATTAACATATAAAGGACAGCATTAATAATCAGGGAAATTGAAATAAAATTACAGTGAATTATAATCAAGTACATACCCATAGAAATGGTTAAAATTACCAAACACATCAAATGTTAAGAACAATACAGAACAACCAGCTCTCTCTGACTTTGCTGATGGAAGTACAAAATCATATCACCACTTGGGAGAATTGGCAATTTTTCATAATGGTAAACATATACCTACCTTCCTTATGAAATAGCAAATTGACTCCTATATAACAACTCACAAGAAATGAAACACTATATCCACAAAAAGCTCAGGTTATGTGAGTACTCCCAGAAGCCTTTTTCATGACAACTCCAACTGGAAACAAGCTCCCACAGGACAATGAATAAAGTGAGCTAGAGTAGATAAAGACCGCACCAAGGAGAACAGGGAAGTGCCTTCCCAAGCACCCAGCAGGACCATTAAGTACTGCTTCATGACTTCTCAGTCAACCATATACCCCATATGTGACCAGGGGTCCCAATAAACAACCTCGGGTGCAGAGGAGGCAGACCATCTGATTTCTGTAATCACCTTCCATGGCAGGCACTTGACCATGAAGTTGCCTAATGGCTTTTCTTAGCACTTATCCCTATCATTGAGGAGCTCATGGATGTAAGAACAAATCCTGAAAACATGCTTCTCTAACTGAAAAGTGTGGGGGTGGAGCTAGGGAAAAGAAGAGTTCCTCTGGTTCCATCCAGTCTTCAAGAGCAAGCAAATGAACCATGGCGATAGTATTTAAAGGCCAATATTCTCAGGGATGAAAAAGCTTTGCATGTTAGGAGCATTGGCTACATGAGCATAAATATTTGTAAAGCTCATTTTATGTATGCTTGAGCTCTTTTTCACAGCCTCGATTCTTTAAAAAAAACTTAATTACTCATGATTTTTTTTTTTTGCTATTTCGGTCACACCCAGCAATACTCAGGGGCTACTCCTGGCTCTGCACTCAGGATTTACTCCTGGCGGTGCTCAGGGAACCATATAGGATGCCAAGTATCAAACCCGGGTCGGCCGTGTACAAGGCAAACACCCTACCCACTGGACTATCACTCCAGCCCTCTTGAAATGTTTTCTAGGTAGCAAACCTCAGCCTAGGGTCTAGGGTGTGGTCTCAGTTATAGCACAAGTCTCTCCCTCAAGAAACAATGAATAGAATTTAGGATTCTGTGGTTTTTTTTACTACTGATACTACCTTTGTGGGTTTTTCTGGAGGGTAAACTAGGGTCCCTGGGATGATGGTGAAGGGAGTGGACACATGGTGGAGAGTGTGGTGCTGGAATATTTCATGTATGAATTCCTGCTCCTACCAGTTTATAAACCATGGTGCCCAAAATAAAAAAAAAAAATTAATAAAGCTCGTAAAGCAGGCACAAGGCAAAGACCAAATCATCTGTTCATCAACTATGGATGAACAGATTTTTAAAAACAGAAGGTTTTTTAAAAACCTTCTGTTTTTAAAAAATAACTTCTCAGATTTTAATACTAAAGCAAAACTATAACTATGTTTTTCATATAAAAACCTACAAGTCCATCAACCTTCAACATCAGTGCGATGATGCAGAATTTATTGAAATAATAGTCACTGTGTGGCAAAAAAAATCCAACCCACATTCAATAAATAAGGAACAATAGCCTAGTTCCCACATGTCTGACTTCCTTGGGATGGAAACCTCTTCTAGAAAACTCTAGAGGAAACACGTGTCTACATCATGCATACACACAAGCACACACACAACACGTATTCACATACACACACAGAGAGAGAGAGAGAGAGAGAGAGAGAGAGAGCAAGGGCTCCTTCTTGCTGCCCTAAGCAGTACATAGACATTTGGGTCTCACAGAATGAACCAGAACTGTAAAACCTACCCAAAGCAGCCTGGACAAGAAGCTTCCTGAATCAGACTTCCAGATCATAAGGAACCAAGCTCCAACACCCTATCTAGAGTCCTCCAGCAAAGGAAAGAGCACTCCCACTCCAGATTTTCTCCCCAGGGAAGGCTCCATCTCTCCTCCTGAGGCTTTGGACATCACGTGTGGAGCCAGACCAAGAAGAGGAAAGGGAGCCCTTGACCTTCCGGCTTCCAGTCCCCCACCTACCCCTCTAGGGAGAAGAGAAATCCAAACAAAGGCCATTCTCACAGACTGGCGCTTCCAAGAAAAACCAGCTCTAGAGAGGCCAGATCTGGTGTGAATAAGGGAAAAATGTAGAATTCCAAAAAGCACAGATCCAAAACCATTTCTCCCACTCTAAGTACTATGAAAAAAAGGCGACAAGGGGTTTGGGGAAGGAGCCCTCAAGCACCCAGTCCCTGGGGTGAGTCGGGAGACTGACCTCAAGCACTCTGAACCCTTCTGGACCGAATCTGGTATTCAGTGACTCCAGGGTCCTCTCCTGTTTCAAGCATTCGGCCCTCTCCCGGAGATGTTCTTACTTCTGGCCCTGACTCCTATTCTGTGGAACATAAATAAAAACCCACCCCACACACTTTCCAAGGGAACAAGGGGTTTTCTGGGGCAGCACCAACCTGATATCATCTCTTCAATCTACCTTAGCTGTGACCTACAGTGCTGGCTCCAGCGGAGCTGAGTGGGGCGGTGATCAGTTCTCTGAGGCAGCTCTCCGCGTCTGTGTACTCAGCATCCAAAGGCTCTGGGAGGGCCACACAGAGAGCAATGTCTGCGGAGTGTCTAGGAGCATCTTATGTCCCAATGTGACATTGGGAGCAGAGGATTAGCATGTACAGGTCCCCAACAGCAATCAGAAGAGGGGAGCTGTGCAGACTGATGAACCAGGCCGGGTGTCTGGAGAGTCTGGGACTTGCTGGCATGGCCATCCTGGACTTGCTGGCATGGCCACTTGATGTGGGTTCCCACTCTAGGCCTGAGCATTCAGGGAAACCACAGGAGGCGAGAAGAAGGACCCTCCATGAACAGGGTCGCAGTACCCACACTGACCTATCAAGGAGAAACACTGGTGGTCACCCAGGTAGAAAACAGGGAAGGGCATCACACACCATGAGAGGCAGAAAACAAGTGCAAGAATCTCAGGGGGCAACTTATACGCACAGGGCTAAGTCCAAAGCAAGAATGGAAACACCCCTGGAAGAGGGGCAGGTCTGAGTTCTCCCTGCCCCCGCCCAGACCCTCAGAGGTTGGAAACCTCGTGTATCACAATCACAGTCACTTTCAAGGTCCAGACTCCACAGCTCGGCAGAGTGCCATGTAGCATCCACGTGTTATCTCAAAACCTAGTATATTCATCTAACTGGTAGCCCATCACATTTTCTAGAAACAAAGTGTGCGGACATGAATTGTGGTCTGGGGTACCACCTTGATAATTTCCTATACAGCGGACTCAAATGGCACAATGGAGATTTGAGGATCTCCACTGACTTTTGTCTAACACCATGTCCATCGACTGTAGAGAAGTAGCTCCAACAACCAATATAGAATGGATTATTCAGTATATGAATAGGAAATTCTAAAATATACATTGAGATAAATGTGAAATAAGTGTTGTCAGTAGCTGTAGTGATGGTGTGTCTGGGATTGTCAGTAGAAAACCACCGTATTCTGGAAACCCAGAAAGTGAATCCAACAACAGAAACTGGCCAGACCCCACACATCAACTTGGGAAAAAAAGGCATGACCTTATCATTACTATTCCCTTATATGAGCTGTAAGGATCAACATAATTGACGCTGGCTAAGTGAGCAGGCATCAGGATGGGCGATGGAGGGTGGGTGGGAAATGCGGGTCTCTGGTGGTGGGGGCACACTGGTGGTGGGATTGGTGCTGGATGATGAATCTTTCCAGCAACTGTTTTCTGAAAAAAGTTTGTACTTTGCAAAACATGGTGTTTAAAATAAATAATTATTTAAAGGGAAAAAAGAGTGGAAACACCCTAAAATAACCTTAAGCACCCCAAACAACCTCCGGGAAAACAGTAGGTGGGCAGAGGCTGTCTTTCCCAGTCCCCCAGGGCCAGGGCCCCATTCACAGGCTACCTGGTCGGGGAGGAGCAGCAGAGCTTTTCAATAGCAGGTGACTTGCCATCCCTAGAGGAAGCAGTATGCCCCAAACAGTGTGAGGTAGGAAGGAGGAAGAGGGGAGACTTTGAATCATAGCCTAAATGGCATTCAGGGCACTGTCTGGTGCCTCTTCTCCTGAGCAAGGGTGGGAACAAAAGAGAAGGGGAAAATGGGAAGGGCCTGGAAAAATTGTAGCCTTGCAGACAAGGCAACCTGGGTTTGACTCTGGAACTGCTTATGGTCCCCAGAAGTGAGCCCTGAGCAGAGTCAAGAGTAAACTCTGAGTACTCAAGGGTGTGGCCCCTAAAAAAAAGCAATGAAAGAACATAGAAGGAAGACACTGTGAGCTCTAGACCAAGGCGCATGGCCCCAGCCCTTCCCAGCTCAATGAGACCCTGGCCAGAGAAACAAAGAGTCCAGGGAATGTCCAAGCTCTGTGCAAGAGGCTGAGTAGATTCTGGAACACCATCTGGAAGGCCTCGGAGGGAAACGAGAGTGAGTGACACAGGCTCAGATGCAGGGACACCACGGGGGACTGAGCCAGAGTCCCCTCCAGGGGAAGCAGGCATGTGGATGTGGCCTGTGCTGGACCCAGAGCTACTTCAAGGAAGCATCTTCCAGGAGAGGAAACACATGAGTGGAGCAGAGTCCAGGAAACGGGGCAGTGCGGTACGAGGAGCAGAGGAGACCGGAGGCAAGCAGCACACTGACAAGGACACTGGCGGGGCCATGTGGGTTGCTGCCTGCCACTGACATTCCTGTCACAGAATGATGGAGGATGGAACCAGAGGCCGGAGGCAGTGTCTCACAACTTATCTGGATACAACCCAAGTCCGAACTGCTGTATCTCAGACACATTAGCCACAGGTCAAGTGCCCAACAGCCTACCACAGAGATCAGCACAACACTAGAACTTTCCACCTCCCAGAAGGCCCTACTGAACAGTTCTGCTGTAGAACAGATCTTCAGCTCCGTGACCAAGAGAGAATGGATTGGAGGCCATGAGAGAGAAGCAAATGCTTCCAGCCTCAAGGCCAAGAGCTATGGCTGAGAATGGGACAGAGTCCAATTAGAGAGACCTCTAAGGGAGAAAGGCATGGGTCTGGCTACTAATGGCTGGAAGTATGGGGTGAGTAGAAGATTGGCGGTTACATTAGCAATGGTCAGTTTTCTTAGAGGTCACCTACAATGGACATAGGGAAGGAAATTAAGCAGGTATTCAAGAACAGACAAGTATAAACTTATGCACACATACTTATATTTATATATATATGTATATATATACATATATATATATATATATCACTGTATCACTGTCTTCCTGTTCATCATCGATTTGCTCGAGCGGGCCCCAGTAACATCTCCATATGTCCTGTCTCATGCTAACAGAGCCCAAGGCCATATATATATATATTCTCTGTGTGTGTCTCTCTCGACGCACACACACACACACACACACACACACACACTTTGGTTCTGCTTAGCATAGGATGTGCCCTATATTCACTCTCTTACTCCTCACACACATACATACACACATAGTGGGGTGTGCCTATATTCTCTCTCTTTCTGTATCTCTCTCTCTCTCTCTCACACACACACACACACACACACACACAAACACTTTGGTCATGTTCTGCCTATGGTGTGAGTCTGACAGTGTCCGGGGTGGTGGCTGGCATAGCGCTATTCAGAGGGAGGTGTCAGGAACTCTCAGAACTCCAGCAGCACTGCTAAGGGGCAGGGAGGAAGGGGGAGGATTGTGAACTGTTATCTGTGACTGGGGGTGAAGAGAGCCCCAGACATCTCGGAAAAATACCCCAGGGTAGAAACTGGCCTCTATTCAGGGTTGCGTCCCTGGGAGCCATCTGGAGCGAGCTGGGCAGAGGTGAGGAGAGAAGGGAGGTGGCAGCAGTGGGCACGGGCTCAGGGCTGGAAGCCACCGGGCACTAGCTCGGCGAACTGGCAGGCAACTCAGGAAGGCGGTTCGGGCTTGTCCCGTCCTCATCGTCCCCAAAGCATGGGAGGGGTGGGGGGAGGTCCAAGAATGTTTATTCTCTAAAGCCACTGGGACACTCCCTGTCAGTCCCCGTAATTGAGTATTACAGTATTTAAATTACAAATTGAAGATTATTTTTACAGGTGTCGTTTAAATATAACACAAAATTTCTTGACATTACATCAGCCCCACCACACAAACCGCTGCCTGCCCGCTGCATGTGGGAGGCACGTGGTTGGAACTGGCACCAGGGGAGAGACTCTGTGTGTGTGTGTGTGTTGCTTGGCAGTGTACATGTGTGTGCACGCCAAGGGAATAGTCCAAGAGGATGTCTGTGACACAGATATCAGTGCCCATGTGATGATAATCAAGGGGGCAAGTGCCTGTAACAAGGAGTGTCTCCCTGTGTGGTGATGAACTAGTCCCTTGTTTTAGGGACCAGATCATCACCACAGAGAATGATAAAGGATGCAAATTCCTATGTTATGATCTATGTTATGAGCATGAGTGAGGGATTGTGTGGGTCTGTATGTATCACTATGAAGGAAGGTGGTGAGTTGGAGGGGGTGGTAAGAGGAAGAGAAAGTGAGAGAGACAGAGAGAGAGAGAGAGAGAGAGAGAGAGAGAGAGAGAGAGAGAACACGAGACCACTGCAGCTCACTATATGCCCAGCCCACAGGTGAACACCCATCAGGCAGGCCAACCTGACAGATCTCTGTCTCCCTCTAGAGCTTCCACACCTTTCGGGAGCTGACACTCTCTCAGGGGCAGGGGGCTGCCGAGGCAACCCAGGGACGGTGCTGCACTGCCCCCCAGTGGACACTGCCCCACCCCAAATGGGTTGGAGAAACCCACAGCTGATTGAACAAATACTAGTGCATTCCTGAGCCTCCATGCCCACCCCATCAACTCCGAGGTTCCCACTCTCTGAGTGAGGCAGAAAGTGCCTGCCCTGAGGCTCCATGAGCACCCCAAAGGCAAAGACAACTTGCAGGGCTCAGCAGTCACTCCAGTGTTCTCCACGGGGTTCCAGCCTTCCCCTGCTGGGTCCAGAACTGCCTGAACACATCCCACACTCCATCCGCTGTGCCAACACCCCCACCTCAAGAGCGGTCACCAGCTCAGGTTCTTCCAGTAAGTTTCTCTGAGCCAAGAGAGGGCCCCTTTTCCCTAAGGTGCTCCCTCAAGGCACAGCTGGATCTCTCGGGGGCCAGGGAATGAGACCTGGATATGGCCAATCTCCCAGTGGGACAACATGGGCAGGTTGAAGAAGCTCTACAAAGCAGAAACTCTGCTCTTTGAAGTAAGAAGCTAGGGTCTTTGGGCAAAAGCTAGGGTCTTTGGGAGACCGTCACGGTCCTAGGGAGAGTCAGGGTCTTTGGAGAGAAGGAGAATTTGAAAACAAGGGACGGGTGCTTTGTTGGCAGTACCCTGCTCTGAACTCTGTAGGTCTACAGAGACACATTCTGACTGCACAGGGAAGCCATCCAATATGGCAATTGGTTCTAGAAGGCTATTAGCAGAGGAGGGAGATCTCAGAGAGAGACTAAAATCTAACAAGAAATTTCGGTGTGTTCACGTTAGCTGAATGTTATTTGTGGCACCAGCAAGCGTCCCACCACTGTCTAGCCACGGAGAGAGAAGAGCAACCTGAAGCTTATTCAACCATCTGTGTTGGGCTAGTCGGCCCATCTCCAGGCCAAGGGAGCCGTCAGGGTAAGGCCTGAGGAGGGACATTACAGAGGAAAGCAGAGCAGGGGGTTACCCAACCTCAGGGCACGAGAAAGCAGAGACGAAGCTACTAGACCCAGTGGTTGGTAGCAGCAAGGAGCTTCTTCTCCTTGGACTTACCCTGAACTCACCTCCAGTAAAAGGCCAGATTCCACCCAGAAGGGCCTTCCAGGGGCTTAGTCAGGCTGTCTGGTGTGTTTCAGGCCCCTGACTGGCCTAGGGGCAAAAGGGCCACCAGAAGGTGTCAGCTGTGGGAACAGCTAATCTGAGCCCCCCACCCCTGACGGCCTAGTCCTCCCTGCACTTTGCTCTTCACCCAACTCAGCAGGTTGCTCCACTCAATTCCAACCTTCCCTCCTCCTACCAGGCTCACCAGAGGAAACAAGGAAGTGAGATACCTCTACCATATCTCACCAGAAAGAAGAGGGCCAAAAGATTCGTGGTCTTTACTAGGTGCCAGATCCAGAGGATGTGAGCCAGGAGGTTCTGAAGAGGATTTCTCTCACGGGTGTCCAGAGAGGGCTGCTCCGCCCTGAGCCAGGCACTGGCAGTCCCCTGAGTTCTGAGAGGTCAGGCACAGAAGCACCCCTACTCCCCCTCTGGCCCTCTCAGTACCCCCACAACATTAGAACCACAGGTCAGCCATGAAGAAGAGAGGTGAGACGAGGAAGGGGAGAACCCCAGCTCCTCACTGCACAAAGAAAGCTCAGAATCAACATGAAGAAAGCCTCAACCCCGAATATAGAACAAGCTAGAGACTCCTTGCCTGCTCTGACTTCCGGTCCCCACCACCTTCCAGGCTGCCTCCTCCAAGACTGAAGTCTCCTCTTCTTGCTGCGGACCATTGTCAGCATGGATTTGCCTGTCAGACAACACGGTGGCATCACCCCGGTGAGGAATCCAGGTTTTTACCTACTATAGCTCCATGCAAAGCTCTGCTGCCTTGCCTGCCCCTTCTTGGGAGCCATCTTGCTGCCTTGAGGTGCTACATTATTTCCCAAAGACACTCAAGGACTTCCTGCAAGTGGTGGGGACTGAAAGAGGGGTGCAGCTAAGTAGGCAGGGATGAAGCTGCATTTTCCATCCCAGAGGCAAACATCAGTATCATAGTCATCGCCATCACCACCATCATCATCGCCACACCCAACAGAGCGAAAGAATTTTTGAGTGCTTATGTCTCAGCACTTTATGCAGATTATCTCATTCAACCACGGAGGTCCAAGTGTCCTCCACAGAGCAGCTAGAGAGTGCCCAGCTGTGCCAGCTCTCCTGGGCTCAGAATTATGCCTGTTCATCTAACCATCTCCCTCCAAGCCCCGTCTTCACATGTCTCACACTTGTGGGCTCACAGACCTTCTGTGGGCTCCTGAAATAAATTTCATGGCTGGGGCAGATAGCTTTTCAAACAAAATGGTTCCAAAGAGAATATTTTGATCACAGCAGACAAAGGAGGGAGAGTGCTCCCTTGTGAAACTTTGGTTTCTTTATAAGTGCATGAGTGAAATCAGGATTATACCCACTGGATGCAAGGGGATAAGATGCTAAGTGTATGGTTTACCATGGCTAGAGTCAAATGTATCTCAAAGAATGGAGAAAAGAACAGCTTTGGGAGCCGGCCTCTCCACCATCCAAGTTCTCTGTGTGGGAATGTCTATTCTGCCCCACCCCCATTTGGCCACACTCTGATCCTGCCACGTGTCTCCCAAGTCCCTGGGTTGCTAGGGAGTAGTTACCAGGCTCTAAGGAGGCTGCAGAGCCTTCCGGGGTGGAGTGGGGGTAGGAGAGTGGGGGGGAGGCTGACCATCCAGGTTGATGAGGCCAGTGCAAGCCTGTTTTGCCACCTGCTTCCTGTTTCTGTCTTCCCTGCAGGACTGATGTTTCCCCGAAGAGGTTTAATGCTCCTTTCACTCTGAGCTGTCAGGTTAGTGCCTTTGTCTACAAAATTAGCACAGGTTTACCTGCAGGCTGGCATCCTCATTAAACTATTTTCTGCATCTTGATCCCATAAGGATGGTTCCAGGGGACCTTTCAAATAAGCACTTCATTGGCGCTGGCACTTCTGATTGGAAAGAATGACCCCAGTTTCATCAGCAGAGGTGGAGGAAGGTCTGGGCCTGTCTGAGTTTTCTCTACAATGAGTCACAGTGGGACCAGCTCACAAAGAGATGGAGAAGTCCGGGTGAGGGTGGTCCCTCCAGGTTGCCTCCCTTGCCATGCAGACCATATGCAGACTATATCCTGCTACTATCCCCAAGGCAGAGTCTCTCTCTGCCATAGACTGATTCTGCCCAAGGCAGAGGGTGAAATTGTGCTACTTTATCTAAAAGATACTCTGTGATTCACTCATAATTATTCACATATCAGATCACTGACAATAGATTCACTAATGGTGGCAATCCAAGTAAGATGGGGCCAGAGAAATAGTACAGATGGTAGGGTGTTTGCCCTGCACACGGCCGACCTGGGTTCAATCCCCTGGAGTACGATCAACATCCTATATGGTCCCCTGAGCACCACTAAGAATAATTCCTGAATACAGAGCCAGGAGCAACACCTGAGCATCACTGGATGTGACCCAAAAAAGCAAATAAGTAAATAAATAAATGAATGAATGAATGAATGAATGAATAAATAAATAAATAAATAAATAAATAAATAAATAAATAAATAAATAAATATCTAGGTAGGTAGGTAGGTAGACAGGTAGATAGATAGATAGATAGATAGATAGATAGATAGATAGATAGATAGATAGATAGATGATAGATAGATAGATAGATAGATAGATAGATAGATAGATAGATAGATAGATAGATAGATAGATAGATAGATAGATAGATAGATAGATAGATAGATAGATAGATAGATAGAAGATAGAGAGAGAGAGAGATAGAGAGATAGAGAGATAGAGATAGATAGATGAGATAGATAGATAGATAGATAGATAGATAGATAGATAGATAGATAGATAGATAGATAGATAGATAGATAGATAGATAGAGATAGATAGATAGATACATAGATACATACATACATAGATACATAGATAGACATACAGACAGACAGACAGACAGACAGACAGACAGATAGATAGATAGATAGATAGATAGATAGATAGATAGATAGATAGATAGATAGATAGATAGATAGATAGATAGATAGATAGATAGATAGATAGATAGATAGATAGATAGATAGATAGATAGATAGACAGACAGACAGACAGATAAATGAAATTTAAGTGAATAAATAAATATCAAGAAGATATTTGATAGAAGTTTCCAGAAATAACCCATACCAATATCTATGTACTCCACATCTGGGAATCTTATGCTCCGTGTATCTCTATACTCTTTCTCCAAGAAGACTCCTCTGGATACTAGTCAAAGGAAGGGAAGATCCCAAATCTTCCCAAACATCTGGGATCAGGTCAAGGAGTTGCTTCTTCTTGGACCAGCAGTTTGCTTACCATTCCCTGGGGAGAGGATCCCAAGGGGCGCTATTTGTCAATGAAAAGTCAGAAAAGCTGAGTCAGTCACGGACAGGAGTTCAGAGGAAAGGAGGAAGACTCATAGGCAAGGCGCTGTGTGTGGATATAGTAGGACTCCTAGCAGTGCCCAGCTAGCTCATGAGACTCTTAGTAGGACTCCTAAGAAAAGAAGCTGGAATCTGATGTCAGAGAAAAGTAGGTTAAGGGGCCAGAGAGACATTACAGTGGACAAGGCACTTCCCTTGCACGCTGCAGGTCCAGTTTCGATCTCCAGTATCCCATATGGTCCCCTGACACCACCAGAAGTGATCCCTGAATGCAGAGCCAGGAGTAATCCCTGGACACTGCTGGGTGTGGCTCAAAAGACAAAAGAAGAAAGATCAAAAAAAGGAAAAAAAGTAGATAAAGAGACCACCCAGAAGCTTGAAAAGTAATATTCTGGACAGGGAGGATGGAATAAACAAAGAGGCAGGAGTTGGGAAACATAGGAGATATTGGGGAAATTAGCTCAACTCAAGCAGTCAGTTTAAAGAACAGAATTTCCGGGCAGGGCAAATGGATCCAGGCGCACCAACTCCAAGGATTGGATTAGTGTGGGGGTCCCCTGGCAGCTAAGGCCTAGGTCAGACTGAGTCAGTTAACAGCAGGTGACAAGAACAGAGTCTGCAAATAATGAGAGTGTACATTGAGACCAAACCCCATTCCAACAGCTGTTTACAAATCAATCAGTCTCAATCCAGGAAGAAACACTGCAGCTAGAAATTGTAATGAGTGTTGAAATTCGGGAATGAAGCAGACCCCCACCTCTGATATTCAGAGAGACATGCCATCAGAAGTGAAAATCACACCAGAAGAATGCAGAGCTGCGTGAGAGTAGGACAGAGCTAGGACAGAGCGGTATACAGGGAAGAATGAGGACACAAACAGGCAACCTAACTCAACCTGTCAGCAAGAGAAGACTACCAAAGCTGATAACTGAATTGAGTCTTAAAGACAGAAGCGAAATCAGCCAAGAAGAAAGTGCTTGTGCGCCGGGCAGGGAGCAGCAATGACAAGAACATTCCAGACCAAGAGAGTAGCATAAACAAAGTCAATGCAGCTAGGGATCGTGGGAAATGGGGAAGGATCTAGAAACTCAGATACTGGAGCCAACATAGGGAGTTTCCTGCTGGACAGTAGAAATATACTCTATGGGAGGAGATAGGGAAGAAAGATGTAATGTGCTGGAAGCTTCCTCTAGCACCTAGACCTAAGACTGCGTGGGGAGCAATATCATTGGATACCACAAAGCTGAGGTTGCTTTTTTCTACCATCAATCTCCCTGAATGGTACAACCCAAACAGAAGGGACCAGTCCACAGCATGGACAAGTGTCCTTCTCAAAGTTTATTCTTAGTACAGGAAGATCTGCGACCTTTCTTGGAGAGGAAATGTCACTGCACAACTTTCTAAAGAATGGCTCCCCCCACTGGCCTTTGAAAAGAGAGAAACTCTCAGTGATGGAGTTGGGAGAAAATTTCTCTCTAGGAACCTGGAATAGCGAGACTACCCTCAGGACAGTTACTCTGGGAAGGAACATTCTAATTCATCCTAGTGCATTGTGGTTATTCCATTCTCAGACCCTTTATATAAATTGGGGGATGATGGGAAAATAGTTTCTACAGTGCTAATAGATGATTAATTAAGGCTACCAAGAGGCATTTGTTGAATTTGGAGGAAGGTCAAGAAAACTCCATCAATTTCATACCTAGAAAGGCAGAAACCAGTTTATCTAAGTCATTATAAAACCTATAAATTAGGGGACAATTCTATTTTTTGAAAGGAGCTTTAACATATGGGCAAAAAAAAACTAATAAGTGAAATTATCACCCCAACAGAAGTAAAACCAAATCCGTGTTGGTAGGGACGGTGGAGAGTCAGGACACACAAGTTGGTACCTGCCTCTATCTAGCTCCAGTGTTTGTCCCAACATGGAAAGTTGAGAAACCCACAGGGAGAAGGGAGAAGTAAAGATCACCCCCCAGACCAAATTTCAGAAGTCCCACTAAGAAGCCCAAGCCATTCTGTATTGCTCCTCCTCTTCTTGCATGCCCAGGTCCTGCTTCCTAGGGTCATAGGGAGGAACCTCAGGGTTGAGCTTACACAGAGAAAAGTTCCGGTCATTCAGGACTGACCTGGAGCCCCAGAGAGATGTGCCATGCTGATGCACTTGACTAATCCTGACCCTTTTCACATCATTCTTCTTGGGTCCCAGACCTTCTTCCCTACACCAGTCTTCTGGGGTCCATGCAGCGAGTCACATTTCCAAGAGAGATATGAGTTTGGATAGAGAATCAAGCAAACATTCTGGCATACAGAGAGGCAGCTGGACCTGAAGGACTCAAGGACTCAAATCTCTCCTCTTTCATTCCAGTATTCTGCATGGACACTTTGATCAGAACCCTCAGTTTTATCTAGGCTATTTCTGAACACTTAAATATTCCTTGCAAATTGAATTTAATGCTTCCTTTTTTCATCATTTTTTCCTTCCTTTATTTATTCCATAGACTTTTTATTTTTTTAGTTCAAGGTAGGGTTAGTTCGGAACTAAATAACTGCTTCTCTCATAGATTAGTGAAAAGAAGTAGACAGGAATTGAAATTCGGTCTTAGCTGGGATCTTCCACTCTAGTAAATATAATTAAGGTTGACCTAACTCCCCAATCCACACATTTTTGGAAGTCAAGTGACTTCTCTGAAGTTCCAGTGTACTTGAAAGAAAGCTAACCACTTGTGTTTGCTCATCTACCATGCAATTTCTTCTCCTGTGAACCATGGTCTGTCCTCTGTGTGTTATGGCTATTTATTTCCCCAATGGAAGAGACCCAGACATGACCCATCTTTCTTTCTGGCTGCACCATGCACCCACAAAAAACCTTAGTGGGAAGGGTACATTTACTGGAGGCATTGTGGAAGATGTTTACATACCAAACATGCTTACAATTACCCTGGAACAGGAGTTGTTCTGGCCTTAAAATTTCTTTGATCAATCTACCATGTGCTGATCAACCATCATCTCCCCACCAGAACCCCAATCTGTTTACACTGACACCTTCATGTTCCATAGGTTTAAACATAACAGCTTTATCATGGCTTTGGTTTCCTAGTCTCCTAATAAACAAGGTCCCAGACCTGGTGATTTGTGTCAAAATATCATATTTTGATTTTGTAAATTCTACTCCTTTTTGGGAGAAATAACATAAAAGTCACTATGAAATAATAGGAATTTAGGGGCCTGAGTGATAGCACAGCAGGTAAGACATTTGCCTAGCACGTGGCCAACCCAGGTTTCATCCCCAGCATCCCATATGGTCCCCTGAGCACCACCAGGGATAATTTCTGAGTGAGGAGTCAGGAGTAACCCCTGAGCATTGCCGGGTGTGACCCAAAAATAAAAAAAAAGAAATAATAGGAAGTTACTATATATTGTGACCAGACCCATATCATAGAAGACTTTGAAAACTAAGGGATCATAGTGGATGGACCTTATCTAGGTAATCAGAAAAAGAAAGAAGGAAAAAAAAGGAGACAAGAACATAGAGAGAATACCCAAAGGGAAATATCTGAAAACAAAGAGGTACACTCAAGGTAGCACAAGAGGTTCATAGGAGTTGGAGTAAAATGGCAGGTTTGGTGGTGGCTAAGGAGAGAGAAAAAGGAGACAACTGGGGCAGCCACACCTTATTAGCTAAACCAAGAAGCTTGTTTTAACTATGATGATCCAGAAGATGTAGGAGGACCAGGGAGGCAGGGAAATGAAAGTCATTTGTGTGCTTTTTAAAAATGACAGCAGCTTAAAGGTGAGCAGTTTATTGTCAAGAGCAAGAGTCCAAATGAAGAGCTCAGGGGGCTGAGGCCTTGAACCCCATAGGAAGGTGCCAGTAGTCTGATAAGGAGAAAAGAGATGGACACAAGCTTTGAGAGATAGTAAGGAGAGAGAGAAAGAGAGAGAGAGAGAGAGAGAGAGAGAGAGGGCCATTTCATGGCAAAAGAGCAGAAAGGGGAGTATCTTGGACCACCCAAAGTTCTTTGAATGGTACAAGAGTGTGACAAATGGTGTTTGCCATGGAGGATACAAGAGGAGAAGCCAGCTGGCTTGCAAGAGATACACCTACCCTTTCTTATCCCACTTCTGTGCAAAGGTACATGTTTTTCTGCTCAGGACCTGTCCCCGTGGGTCCTGTTCATGCATTCACCCACAGAGGTCACGAAAGAGAAGGAAGTCTGGTGGAGTCTAATCAAGAAAAGAAGCTACATGTTCCTCTCTCTGACTGTGGGAAACCCATGGAGTGGGACAGCCAAGTTCCAACCCTCTCTGGCCACCCTCTCAGTCTCCCTTTGCCCCCTGACTCAAGATGGGAGTCCTGCGCTCAGACCAGCCTGGCCTCTCTGGAGCCTGTGAATTCATAGGCACATGCCTGGGCTCGCACCCAGTCTAAGGGAGGATGTCTTGAGTTTGTTCTCTTCCCCAGTCCCTCCTTGAGTCCAAGAAGGCCAAACACAAAGGTAATATCACTTAGCTAGGCTGCAATTAGCAGATTAGCGGCTTGTTGCTCTTGTCCTGAATCCCACTCCATGACCTCACGAGGGCTCAGAGCATCTCAACATGGGGCTGGTCCAGGAAAGGGCCCATCAGACTCTCTGGCAAAAAAAAAAAAATCCCCCAGCCTGTCACCATGAGTTTCCCCCTTGTAGAGCTAAACTACAATTGATGTTCTGTCTCTATCAATTTCTCAGGAATGCGGGATGCGAGCCCAGTATTAATGAAGACAGCAGAAAGGAAGGCATGGGATTGGCCCGCTCCAGAGTCGACAGAGAGCATGGATCTTGAATAATTCCTGAAGACCTGGAGAGGCCCCAACAAGGCAAAAACAAGCAGGCTCTGAGGTCACATGCGGAGCTTGGTGGGGGCAGACAGATGCCGAAAAGGCTTGGGAGAAAATTTCTGCTGGGAAATACATCCTCATGATCGTCCCTTTTATGATCAGGCATCATTTTCCCCCATCTGAGAAAGGCAATTCACTCCAGCCTGAAACTATTCACGCACATGCTAGTACATCCTCACACACAGGCATGAGCACACACACACACACACAGACACCCAGAGTTTGGATACCACATGGGGGTGACCAGGACAAAGCCGAAAGTCCCTCTCAAAAGGGTGCTGTAGTTGTAGCCCAGGCCTTTGTCCAAATCCTTCAACCCCTCTCTGAACTACTTTTCAAGCTAGAAACACTCCCAGGTCACAAGCAAAGGGGGAAACTTTTGACTGGCATGGGAAGCCACACGGGTGTCAGATTAGAAGCCAATAAAAGGCTTGTCTTCATCTCAGATTGAAAAATGAATAGAAACTGACCCCATTGGCTCCCGTTTCTCAGAAAACACCATTTGGGGGCTTCTGGTTTCAGAACCTTCCTTCAATCACATATAATTCCTTAATCCCTTCAAACTGACCAGCTCTGTTTCAGTTTTAACTGGCTTCAGTTAAACTGAAATGACTCAGCTAAACCATCAATCCCATCAAACCAATTTTGCAAATCTCTGTAGACTCCCCAGTGGGTACCCAGCCAAGGTGACCACGGGGACAACTCTTCAAATTGCCAATCACCAGACCTGCCTCCCAATTATCATGAGAATCAAAATAGGCCAATTGTTCTCCTCAGGCACAGAACTTCTATTATGACATGATTGTTTTCACACTGCCCCCACCAACCAGGTAGGTGGTGGAGGGAAATAGATTTGTTCACCAAAAGTCAAGGCCTCACCCCTCCCAAAATGCAGGAGCCGCCATAAATAATATTACTGCATCCTCTGCCTCTTGACCTACTGCACATAGGAAAGTGCCAGAAACACCAGACAGTCGCAATGCATTACCTCCTATGTGTACTGTGAAGGGGGTTTTATGGAAATTTAGACAACTATAATCCATCTCATGATGGTGTCTATGAAACATTGAGGATGGGGCCAGGGAGGTGGCTTAGAGGTAGAGCACAGGACTTACATGTGAGAAACTCTGAGTTCGATCCCTGGAACAGAAAAAAAAATGGTAAGTATGGAGGGGGCCAAAGAATTAAAAATTACTAAATGATAGAGATAAGAGGAAGAGAATGAATAAAGAACATAAGACCTTGACATAGTAAATGCTCAATAAATATATGACAAAGCAGATTAATGAATACATCAGAAAAAAACATCATATACGGCAAATGCCCTGGGCTTATGTAGACATGAGTTTATACACTTGGTCTGGGCTCTTACTAGATGTGGAACTTTGGGAAATAATTTTGCCTTGTCAGTTTGAAATGCTTTAAGAAAATTCTATAAGTTCAATGACTCATAAATAAAAAATTGTTGTCATAGTTCTAGAAGCTCGAAGTCTGAGCACAGACTCCAGTATCTGGTGAGGTCCCTCTTTCTGCTGTGCAAAATGGTGACTTCCTTCCCAGCCTCTCACATTCCTGGGTGTGCAGAGAAAGTACAGTTCTATGATGACTCTTCCTCATAAGCAACTATCACCCTTACAATCCTGACCCTACCAAAGACCCATCTCCAAATAGCATGGCACAGTGGTATGGGGCGGAAGAAGGCAGTAGGGGGAAGGGCAGAAAAGATTCAGGCTTCATCATCTGAACTTGGTGGGGGAGAAGGTAGCGGACTATTCAGACTATGGCAACTCTTTTGAGGCTTCAGTGTTCTCATTTGCAAAATGAAGCTAATAAAAATTCCTACAAGTTTTTTAATGCATTTCCTTCTATTCATCTCATCTGGAAGCCACATGCTCTGAATATGGTTTAACAACAGAATTAGTAAATTCTGGAACTTCCCAAGGGCCCAGCACGTGGAAGGTATGAGCCTTCTTTTGTGTGTCTGCTCAGTAGATGCATCCCAGCCACTAGGTCAACAAAGCCAGGTGAAGCCAGCTAAGGAAGCAAAAGGTTCCTCAGGAGCCAGACATAGGAACATCCCCTGAAGTCCTAGAAGCTTCTAAGTTTCTTTAATACCCTAAAGATTATCCCACAGAGCCACTATAGGGGCACCAGAGTCAAGGGTAGTAGCAGCTGGGAGAATTTCAAAGATCAATGGTTCGTGTTCCAATTTCAAAAGAAAATAAAAATCTTAGCTTCCATCACTGATGGGCCCCAGGATTGCTGTCAGGGAGGGGAGTGTTACAGGGGGCCTGAATAACCTCCATAGGGGAGAGCTTTGTTCTACTATGTTTACTAAACTTGGGGTGTCTTAGTTGCCCAAACTGCAGTTCAGGAACAGAGTTTAGGACAACGTGTGTATTTCCCAAGTCCTATCACAGGTAAGGTAAGCTAAGATGATGCTCTCCCACTAGCACAGTCACCGCCCCTCCTCACTCTATTTAAAGCACACCCTCTATTACGGACCAAACAAGACACCCACTTTAAACAGCACTCTCAGGGAGTCCCTATGGCTCTGGCTATTCTTTTCTTATTCTGGCAGGTAATTTTCTGGGCAGAGAACATTCTCCACCATTGTGATGAATCCCAAAAGGACCATCTACAGCATCCATCGGGTCACATTCCAGATTGTCGGCTTCCTAAGGTGGAATTTCCTCTAGTCCCTTACTGAAAAAGACAATAACTCTAGGATATTGTCAATGCTGAAAGATGAGAGCCAGTGTCCTTCCAAGACAGAATTGCAGGTGACATTGGCCATTTTTCATGTCAGCTGAATTAGTGCCCTTTTTTTTTCAGTCCCACTCACAAATAGGCCCCCCTGGGACTCTGCTATTGTTCTTTATACCCATTCCTTACATACATAATATTTTGGTAAATGCAGAGCAGAGATGGGGCCTTTCAGTGCTGTACCCCACAAGGTAGATATAAGATTGCAGGAGTAACTGTGTCATTAAGAAGACAGGCATAGAGAATCTAGAAACAACCGGAGTGCCCAAGAACAGACAACTGGATAAAGAAACTTTGGTACATCTACGCAATGGAATACTATGCAACTGTTAGGAAAATGAAGTCATGAAATTTTCCTGTAGGTGGGTGGACTTGGAGAGGATCATGTTGAGTGAAATTAACCAGAGTGAAAAGGATACCTATAGAATGACTGCATTCATTTGTGGGATTTAAAAAAATAGTGTAATACCAATATCCAAGGCCAGGCAAAACATGGATCAGGAGGACTTGTCAGTGGGTGGAATCTACCACAAGGGTATGGGAGTCAGAGGTTAGGTAAGATAGAGAAGGGACCCATGTGCCAATCGTTGGAAATGATTATACCAGCCTAGAACATTGAATGGAGGCAAAAGGAATATACACGATAACCTCTAAATGTATGTATTGCAAGCCACAATGTGTAAAAGAAGGAGACAGAGAGAGAGAGAGAAGAGGCAAAGTGCCTATCATAGAGGCAAGCTGGAGGAGGGGCGGAATCAGGGGACATTAGTGGTGGGAAATGTTGCACTGGTGTAGGGATGGGTGCTGGAACACTGTGTGACTGAAACCTAATCATGAACAGTTTTGTAATTGTATATCTCATGGTGGTATAATGAAATTTTTAAAAATTTTAAAGAAAAAAAGAAGACAGGCATAAGCAGGCTGGACCATAAGATTGTATCTGTTGTCTGAGATTTGTGACCAAGACCTAAAGTGATGGCTGACAGATCTCATGTCACCTTTGAGTCCATGATCTAAAACCCGTGTCACTACCGCTCCTCTCACTGTTTGCTTCAGGACACCAGAACTTGCTCTAACACTGCAAACCACAAGTTTAAGTCAACATAGAGGAGAATTGGGGAGGACATAAAAGACTGATCTGCTTGTTTAAGGTGCAATCTCAGGAAGAAATGCCATACCTCCTGCCCCAAAACAGGAGAGGGACGATTCTAAGAGACTCTTGGGGAAAAAATGAAAGTTTTCACAAGTTGGGCAGCATCCTACCCCTGACCCCAGTAAAACTGCATGTTGAAGTCATATCCCATAATAATTTAGGAGGTAGAAATTGAGTCGTTGTGCATATAATTAATTAAGATTAAGGCTTATGGAATGTTTGTTCTCTGACCCAATATTACTGATATCTTTTTTATAAAAAATCTCATAAATACACACACACACACACACACACACACACACACCAGGTAAAGATTGAAGATGTGCTGACAAAAAACCAAGGAACTAAAGAAGGTAGAAGATAGGCATGGAACCTAGAACAAAGCCTTTCCTGGCACTTTTTAGAAACAGTATGCTGACGACACTCTGAGTTTGACCTCCAGAACTATGTGACAGTAACTTGCTGTTGTTCTAAGCCACCAAGTTCATGGTGCTTTGTTAGGTCAATTTAGGAACCTCATATGGTGGTTATTAGCAGAACCAGGAGACTTTCAGCTTAATCTTCTTTAAAGACTATTTAGCAATTAGTTGGTGACCTGTCCCTTCATTATCTTAACATAGAAAACTAAAGCATAAAATAATGAGAATGGCAGGAAGATGATAGAAGAGAGAGCACAAGGTCTCTGCAGGTTCCAGGAAGTACAGATGCCACTGTACTGGGTGGTCTGCCAGGAGTAGATGAGAAGAACCACCCAGTGTAAATATAGAAAAAATATAGCATCAACAGGATGTAGCCTGTGACCGACCATCTGGGAATAGGCTAGAAAGCTGTCTAAATCTCCGTGGGCCCTCCAGTACCTACAAGACTGTCATGGCAATGAGTCTTGCAGCAGGTACATTGGTGCTATCATGCTTCCTCATAGAACTCATGTGTATGAACTAAAAGAGTCTTAACTAGCCTAGACCACACTTTATTCCATCAAGAAATTGCCCTCACAATATCCTTTCATCCCACCCCAAAACATCAAAGACATTCAGTGCCACACACATGTGCATTCACACACATATGCACACACATCCAGGGACAGACATACAGACACAGAGACAGACAAATTCACACACACATACACAAACACACACACACACATACACAACTCTCCTTCAAGTCTCTGGAGCCAGATTAAAGATCTGACATTTACTGCACAGATGGGGAAAAGGCAGCAAATCAAGTTTGAGACTGAAAAGTTTTTTCCCCAACTATTAGAAATAAATCTCATTGCAATTTAAATTGCAATGAGAATATTCTAATAACCAAATGATGTTGAAACATTATGATATCTTGGTTTATAAACCATTAAGGGAGCTAGTACCTTGTGTAAAACAACAGATTCCAAATAGTTCCACTAAATGTGATGATAACTGGGGCGGGTGTCAGGAAACAAACCACCAACAGGAAAACTGAGTGGAGAATCTTCAATAAGGGCTTCTGGAGGCTTTTGGAGGAGACAATGGCACAAGTGAGCTGTCCAGGGATCAGAACAGGCCTGATGCTCACAAGACCCAGGAGAGTTAGAAGCAAAAGGGTCTGATACAGTTGAGTCAAGCCTTGAGTGGATGGACAGACCGAAACCAAAGGGTAAGTAGAGAAAGGAGAGGGGAGATGATTGAAAACTTTCTTAGTATATGAACCAGCCAAAGCCTGCCACTGATTGGTGCTCCTGAAGAACAGGCAAGCCTACACTAGGAACTGGAGATGGTGGGTGCAAGACAGCAGCGTGGGATGCTTGAGGGTGCAGGCTCCAAGGTGCATAAAGTCTCCCCGTGAGGAAGGCCACACGTGCAAAATGGAATAAATTCAACTTACCTGCCCTAAGAAAATCAACGTCCTGCCTGTTCTGGGGGGCATCTGCAGGCTTTCCTGTCCACTCTGATTGTGATGGCTCTCTCCTCGCATAGCTTTGGCCTCTAGCACTTTAGAGTGTCTAGGATATTAGGTAGGGCAAGGGTATCTGCAGCTGGGGGTACCTTGCAGGCCAGATCCCAGAGTCCCAACTGGACTGCGCAGAGCACCTGAGCAGTCAGCACCCTCAGGGAGAGATTAAGAGGCACAAGTTAGGTTTCTGCTCACAGCCCCCACTCCAGCTGGGGGAGGAAGAATACGCTGCTGAGGATTACGAGACTGTTTTATCTGGCTTCTGGCCACCAGCAAAAAAAAAAATTGCAACAAAGGAAAGAGGAGAAGATATGGATTATTGGCGTGGAAGGCCTAATGGCAAACACATTTGCATGTATTTCTACCAGAAGAATCTGCCCTCTCTGTGGCCTATTTCAGTTTTCTCCTGAGCTCCAAAGGGCAAAGCCGGGTGCTGGCCCCAGGGGAAACTCCCTCTCCTGCAGGGCTCCTGGTTTCATGAAGCTCAGGTCCCAGAGTCGGAGCCACCACCTCACATGCCATGTATGTAACTCTCTCCTACGTGTGGTTTTCTGTGCCAAGAGTTGGATGGGATTTCCCAGAGGACATGCACCACATTTCATTCTGGGTGAACAGCCTGAAAAGCATATACCTTCTTAGCAACAATAACCCAGGTACCCTGCCAAAAACAAATGCAAAGGATCTTTGATTCTTAGAAGTCCCTACAAAGTTATAGATCTTGTTCCCATTTTAAAGGTATAAAAAATGAGGTTCAGAGAACATACCCACTGCCTTCCAGTGTGAGAGGAAATCCTATGAAGAGGATTGAGGATCGCTCACTTTAAGAACAGCTTCTCCTGCCCTGGAGGCAGGCTGGGGGAGAAGAGGAGGAACTGGGGATGTTGGTGGTGGGAGATGGGCACTGGTGGAGGGATGGGTGCTGGAACACTGTATGACCGAAACCCAAATATGAACATCTTTGTAATTGTATATATCATGGTGGTATAATAAAATACTTTTAATTTTTTTTTTAAATTTTAAAAAATGAAAAAAAAAGAACAGCCCTCTCCATCCATCTCTTTCTCAGGCACTTGATCGATTTTAATGAGGGGGAACTCACTCACCCCACGTGGCACAAATCTTGGCAGAAAATGTTGTTGGGTAAACCTTACCCTTGATTAAGGATGGGGTGGGGGTGGCTGCCCACCATCAGGAAGCCTATGTATAGCTAAAAGGGAAAATCATCAAATGCCTGTCCCACATATCTAATGGAGGGTTTCTGAGGATGCTGCTCCTGTGGGTGATGAGTAAACTTCCTCATGGGGCGCCCATTCAGCTGTCAGACTGAGACCCCAGATGCTCATGGGTATCCCAGCCACTGAGACTCTGACTCCGCTTTCCTCACTCTACAATCGATGCAAGCACATGGGAAGAACACACTGGCCACCGTCAAGAAATGGAAGAGCTCCCTAAAGCTGGAATGCAAATTACAAA